>JANHFT010009229.1:8298-18841 GCA_032467955.1 Pseudoxenodon macrops
TTCAGATTTTTCCGGATATCTGACTTTCCGGCACTGCACATGCGTCACCATCTTGTTTTCAGATTTTTTTGGGGGGGAGGATTTTTTTCTTCTTCTGCGCATGCGCAGAAGTCGAATTTCCAGCACTGCGCATGTGTCACCATCTTGTTTTCGTCCTTAAAAAATTTTTGGGGCTTTTTTCTATTGTGCATGCTCATGCCCACGGGGTGCACGCACATGCACGCAAGATGCGCCCATGCGACGCAGGAGGCAGCGCACCGCCGGCATGGTAAATTAGAACCCACCTCTGGGTAGGACATTATGGTAGAAGATCTTGTGTACTAAGCTTAGGTTGGAACATAGACGGCGTAGTTCAAGGTTATCCAGGCCTAAAATTTCAAGTCTGGTGGTTATACCTATATATGTTACCTAATATGTGCTTGACAAAATAATAAAATAAAATAAAAATACATTCAGAAATTTCAACTGGTGCAAAATGTGGCTGCAAGTTAGTAAAGAGTGGTAGATGCAAGACACGTGTAACACCACTATTATATGCACTGGTTGTCAGTATATTTCTGGATAAAATTCAAGGTGCTGGTTGTTAACTTTAAAACCTTAAATGGCTTGGAAGGTGGTTACCTGAGAGTTTGTTTTTTACCAAGATTAGACAGACCCCAATCCTACTGGCCTTTTACAAGACTTTAAAAATCTGGCTATGTATCCAGACGGAAGGCTCAAAATGTGTGACGGCTCCCGTTTCTTGACTTTACTATTATTGGTTAACTGTCTTCTGCATGTATTTTACTGTTATTATTTTAAATGGTTTTAACTATTTTATAGTTTTAGAATTCCCAGAGTCATTCAGCTGAGATAGGCGGCTGTAGAAATTGAATGAATAAATGAATGAATAAATGAGTAAATAATAAGTCTGCTCTTCTACACAAGGATAAAAGGTAAATGAGGCTCATAGATCCACTGAAAAACAGCCTATTTCCACTTGCATTATTTAAATTTAAAATAAATCTAGAGAAAAATCAAATGTATGCTTATGATTGGATAAGAATGTAAACCAACTGGTGAGAGAAGTAGAGAAATTCATTGGCTTCAGGAAGCATCACTTGATAAGTTGATCATTAGGTACAGTGGTGAAATCCATATTTTTTTGCCACCGGTTCTGTTGCTTAGTGGGAATGGCTTGTTAGGTAATGTGACCAACTTTTTTTTTATTTTTTAAAGCATTTTTAACTACTGTTCTCCTGAACCCCATAGTTTAAAAATGCTTAATTTTTTTTAAGGTTCTGATAATCAGCTGTGATGCCTGGACTTTTCCCCTTGCTCTCTTCATCCCATGCTCAGTTCATTTCCCTTCCACGCAACCATCAATAGCTTGCCCTTTAACACAAATTGTACACCTCAAATCTCAGCGTTTGGAGCTGAGGGAAACACCAGGCCCTTCCTGGAACAACCTGCCGCTCTCGCTGCCCTCCCTCTCTGCCTGGCTGCAGACATCCGCCTGTTCCCCTGGAGCACCACCACCGTGGTTGTGTGGAAGGGAAATGAACTGAGCATGGGATGGAAAGAGCACAGGGAAAAGCCCAGGAAGATTGAGAAGGAGCAATAGAACTTGCACAGGAGGACTCCCTGTCACATTTACTTAGGGGGAGGGTTCGAATCCCGGAGTGATGGGGAAACAAACGCCTTTTAGCCAAATAAAAAAAAGTTAACTATCTATAAGAGGACATTTTATCTATATTATATACCACATTTTTCCTTTTCTACCTTTTCCTTCCACTCTCCACAAATACCCCCAACATCTAGGATTAGACAATTTGAGGAACAGTATTCAGTGCCCTTAACTGTCTACACAAGCCTATCTGAGAATAAATTATAAACAATAAATCATCTGCATAAAGCAATATGGACAAGTTCTTATTTCCCATTTTTACTGGAACAGAAATTCTTTTCTCAGGCTTGGCATGATATAATTAATATATTGATTAAATAGGAGTGATGCTTCCTTATTCACTCCTTGAGAGGTCTTGAAATTATCTGTCAGTTGGCCTACTGTGGTGGATGTAAACTGAATTTCAATCTTTGTCTGATGCCATGATTAAAATAAAAAAAAACCTTCTATTCAAGTTCAACTGGTTTAACTTAATCCATTGTTTGTTTCTGCATGGGAATCCACAAAAATAACACACAGCTTCCTGTGAAGTCGTTTTACATTTTTAAATCAAATAATCCAATACAAAACCATAATCAATGGTTGAATATTCTGCTCTAAATCCAGCCTGTTCCTCTGCAAGCAGATTGTTATCAATGTTCCAGTCCTCCAATTTATTAGCTTGATTGTTTGCATAAATTTTGGCCAGAATGTTAATCAGGCTAATTGGTTTATAATTCTCTGAGTGGCTGCAAGCACCTTTTTTTTTTTGTATATTGGGATCACTAGGCTTGTGTTCTGCCCTGTGGGAGCTGACCTGAGGAGTTAACATTATTAATATGTTAAACCAAAATAGGTTTCCACCAAAAAAAAGTAGCTTTTAATAAATCTCCAAGGATATACTCTCCTGGGGTTTTGCCTGAGGAGAAAGCCAGGATCAGAGATTTGATTTCTTTTAACATTACTGAGATTCAGATTAACTGGAAAATTAGCAGGTGTTGGATAGAGAGTCTGGTATGATGTTCTCTCATTCTTCTTTGGACACTCTAGCTGTAAATGATATGTGGGAATAAATTTGGGAGACAGAAGGAAGAGCTACAGAGTAGGCAGTGGTCAGTTAAGAGGTGGCTGAGTCCACAGAATGTATGAGGGTATGGCATACTTCTCAGAGAGACTCCCCCCTAATTTCTTTGGGCTGTAAAGATGAGGGGAAGAAAGTTACTTTCAGATTGAAAGATTGATGTCAGCCTTGCAAAGTAGTCTAGATAAGGAGCACATCCACAAAACCTTGCAAGACTGAAAGCACATTTCTCTATCCCCTCACCTTTAGGAAGGACTAGTTAAATATTGTTGTTCTATTTGTCAATAAATATGTATAAATATCAGAAGAATCTTGGAGGTGGGGGGAGAGAGAACCACTCAAAATTTGAAACTTCCATTTGTAAAGTAAAGATTCAGGAATTTAAGGCCTGTCATTCAAAGCATAAGAGAAAGTAAGATAAAATTCATCAATGTCAAGTTTTATGCCATTTTATTATTTTATGCTTATCACCCCCAATTCTAGCATGAAAACCACCTACCTCAGACTTGCAAAATTCTGTTTTTATAGCCATTCCTAATAAAATTAGTTTTAACCTTCCTACTAAGCTGATTCTTAGTCTGGTCTCCTGGGTGTGTCTGACAGCATTCTTGCAAGTCTGATTATGCTGTACCTCCTTCACTTTTTATATGAATTAGAGAGATGACACCTACATATTTCCTGATTCTCCTCTTCTGCTGCATCTTGGAATTATAGGTTTTCTCCTTCATTGCTTTGATTATGGATCTTCCCTATCTTCATCAAGGTCATCTACCTTATTTAGTGTGGCGGTTTCCAAGGATGGTTTAAATGAGAGTTGACCTAATTTCTAT
The DNA here is from genome assembly GCA_032467955.1 of Pseudoxenodon macrops. NCBI lineage: Eukaryota > Metazoa > Chordata > Lepidosauria > Squamata > Pseudoxenodontidae > Pseudoxenodon > Pseudoxenodon macrops. Next base: position 11,855 of record JANHFT010009229.1, read on the forward strand.
TGAGAATCCATTCTACCAAAATCCCCACTGCAACTAAAATCCCCACCTCCAACTTTCTTAGCAAGACTGAATTGGTCCAACCAAATAGAAGAATAGAAAGAAATAGAAGAATATGGTTGTATAGGTAATTTGGTGCTAAACAATAAAGGGCTTTATAGGTCAGGACCATAAGTTAATTATACATCTATTGATAAAAAGTGCAGGGCTTGTAACAAAAGCATAATGTGCTCCCATTTTAAGTACTGGCTAATATATGGGCTATTTTGAAGCTTAATGAAGCTTATGAGTAGCATTTAAAGGCAGTCTCATATAATGCAGGTTACAGTAGCCCAAATTAACGGTGATAAATTCATAAGTCACTCTGGCAAGTTCCTGCAGGAACCATGACTCCTGAAAAACACCAAAATCATGAACTTGCTCCTTTAGGACTTCTACAATGAAGCAGATAAACTTGATCCTCTGAAGAAAATTCCAGGATTTACTTGATTAGTTGATGGCCTATTACCTCAATCCTCCTCTACTGGAAAAAAAAACAAGGCTCAAAAGATGTATAAAACCTCATTTTCACTTTTTCAGTGGCTTTTTAAAGACTTCTTAGGTAAATTGTAACTGAAGTGACCAGATCAATAAAACATTTTTTTAAAAGTAATTGTGTTTTATTTAGGGCTTTACTGGTTAAAGAGAAGAAGAATGGTTTTATTTTTTCTTTCTCATTTTCTCAAATTATAACTTAACACAATGTATGAACTCTGCCAAAGAAGCTTCCACAATTTGTAATCAGTGGTGGGATTCAATTTTTTTTACTACCGATTCTGTGGGCGTGGTTTGGTGGCATGGTATGGCTTGGTGGGTGTGGCAGGGGAAGGATACTGTAAAATCTCCATTTCCTCCCGATCAGCTGGGACTCGGGAGCTAGAGAATAGATAGTGGCAGGGCCAGTCCAAAGTGGTATTTACTGGTCTCCGATCTACTCAAAATTTCCGCTACCGGTTCTCCAGAACTGGTCAGAACCTGCTGAAAACCACCTCTGTTTGTAATGTTTCATAGCCATCCTTCTGGTTCAGGCAATGTTTTTTATTATCATTGTGATAGCTGGCAGCTGAGTGAATAGTGATTTCTCTTCCTCAGTGTTCAGCTAGCTTTTGAATCCATGAACTTTGCATTAAGTGAGACCTATGCTCCTAGAGAAGCAAGCTCCCAATTGATATGAGTTAGCGGTTCTGAATCAAATGAATTTGACTGTAATTCATATCACTCTTGATCCAGGCAGAGGAAAGCCAGAAAGTTGTATTTTTGCAGTACTTGATATTTGACTATTATAATTCCTCAGCAAAGTCTATATCTGCGGATTGAAACGGCAAGCTTTAGATCTGATAATCTGCATTTCCATATCTGGGGGAGAAAGTTTCAATAGTACTTTGCTGAAATCCTTTCAGTGCTGTAATCTGCCTAGAAACTTTCATTAGTCTAAAAATGCCATTTTAAAAACATTGTTTATCTTCCTAGGTATCCAGCTAAAGGTAATGAGACTGGAACTGAAATGACTTCAATTTTATGTTTTATAGCTCAATTGATGATAGGACCACTTTGTGCTATATACAAAAAAGAAGACACAAAAGAAAAGGGAAAAAAATGTATTTGAACTGTGGTTCGGAAGGGAAATTGATTTTGCTAGGCTTATATACTGTTTTTACTGTTGTTATTTTAAAACAAGTTTAATATTGATTTTACATGGGAACTTATATTTTATTCACTTCCTAAAAGTAATACTGCCTATACAGGTGGAGGAGATAAGAAAGAGAGAAAGAAGCAGCATAACAAATATAACTTTGATTTTCATCTGCAAAATCTTTAAATGTTTGCAAATATATTTAAGAAACCTCATAGGAATTATAAACCAGGGAAAAATAAGTTGGTTGCTGATTTTGCAACCCAGTAAGAGCTTGTTCGTCTGTTTAATGTGGAAAATGTTTATATTATCCATGAATTTTTAAAACGGGTCAGTTGCACAATTATCTAACTATGTTACCCACAAACTCCTCATTTTTAGTACCATCCATTACTGTATCTAAGCACTCTCCAAAAATAGGGTGGGAGAAGATGAGTTTTCCCAGACACCCTTCGGCTATCTAAGATTCCAACTCTCATAATTAGGGGGGGTTAGGGCAGAGAGGAGGAAAGGTTATAAGAATTAAACCTCCCCAAAATTGGAATGCATCTGATTAAAAAAAAAAAAATCTAGAAAAAAAGAATTAGAAAAATGTGAAAATTAAATGCAATGTCAATACTAAAAGTTAAGTGTAATCCTTTCGTGCAATTTCAAAAGCTGTCCTAAATAGACAAAGCTCATAATTCATAGTTCTTCCCAAAAGTATGTATGTATGTATGTGAAACAGATCTCTACCTCTATACTATATAAATGTAACTATAACAGATTTTTTCTTTGTTCAGTATCAAATAGTCTCTCCATTGCTATAATATAGAAGAAGAATACAATGGACCATGAATGGAAGTAACAAACATTTATTTTTGGAATTTGATTGATAGTAACAAATGCTTTTCATTCACTTTGATTTGATGAATGAAATTCTCACCATTTCTTCTGTGTAAGGAAAGGACAGTTGGATGCTGTATGTGCCTTATACACAGATTGATAAATACCATCAATATTCATCAGTTCAGTGAAAACTTTAAATATTGGTCCAGCCTCTATTCTTTCAGAACATTTTTATGAATCGGAACTCTAATTCCCTATAAAAACAGCATACATTTGGCAGCTCTTGTGCCATATCTGTAAAATGGTTAGTTTGCCTTTTCTTGTCTGTATTTTGACCAGTGCATGGATATAGTAACAGTCAAATGATAACTAATGCCATTAAATTCAAGGTAGAGAAGATGGAGCTGCTATTAAGAAGTTTTTGTCCAACAGGGCAGTATCAACAGGGCAGGGATGAGAAGGAATCTCAACAGATCGGATTGGAAAAAGAAGTATTTTTATACAGAGCACTTCTACTACACATGTAAGAACTTCTCTCTGTGTGTCTATCTTTTGTGTCTGTGTAACTATCTGTCTTAGGCCTGATGGTTGCTTGGATATCTTCTTTCTTACTCTGATCTTTTTGGGGGGTGGAAACAAAGGAATGCCTCTTAATCATCATTTTAATTTTAAAGACTACTTTCAACTCTGCTACATTAATATTTGCTGCTGGGTTTTGTGTGTTTGTGTATGTGTATACACACACACAAACCTTTATGGTGAACTATCCACAGAACTATTTACTGTGAATACCCATGCAAATAAAAAAGCTAATACAATCCTTGCTTGTATAAATAGACACATAAAATCAAAATCACGTGAATTATTAGTATCAATTTATAAATCTTTAATAAGACCACACCTGGAATACTGCATCCACTTTTGGTTACCACATTGCAAAAAAGATGTTGATAAAAAGTGCAAAGAAGAGCATTTAAGATTATTAAAGGCCTGGAGACAAATTCATATGATGACTTGGATATGGCCAGTCTAGAGAAAAGAAGGACTAGGAGTGATATGATAGCAGTATTCCAGTACAGGTAATCCTCAAGTTGCAAATGTAATGGAACCTGCCCATTCCATTCGTTACCCGAGGATTCGTGGGAGTGAATTTCATACCTTGAATGGGATTACTCTCTCCTTTCACCTTTGCATTCGCTAATAGAATGCAAGGCATGTTAAGTTCACACGAGTTATTTCAGGATAGGGAAGGTGATGGGAGCCTAGTGATGGAACAGGCCATCTGCCTAAGACCACCCAAGGCCTCCCTGACTAATTGAAATTCTCATGCTCCCCAATGAACCAACCTGCCACACCCAACCAACTTGCCACACCAAGTTTACCTTGTGAAGATCTAACAAGCAGTTTCCTCTCCAGTCTCTCAGCCATATGGGCCCATCAGATGCTCCATTTGGGCTTCCACAGGCCTCAGCTAGCATGTTGCTGGCCTAAATCGAGCTCCTGAGGGTCAAATTCACACCTCAGAAGCTCCATTTTGGCCGGCAACATGGCAGGTGAGGCCTCTGGATGCCCGAAAGGAGCTTCTGAGGGAAAGATCTGTCCCCCGGAAGCTCTATTTCAGCCAACAACATACAAGATGAATACTGAACAGACTCTGTGGTTGTTCATAAGGGTGGACAACTGCCATGGTGCTGCAAGATTCGTAGTTTAGGGCTTGTTCATAAACTCTAGGGGGAGCTTATTACATAACTTTGAACATTCGCTAAGGGAATGCTCCTAACTAGGAGATTAGCTGTTTATGAGGGCTGCCACAAAAAAAGAGGGGGTCAACTTATTTTCCAAAGCACCAGAAGTCAAGACAAGAAACAATAGATGGAAACTAATCACGGAGAGAAGCAACCTGAAATTAAGGAGAAACTTCCTAACACTGAGGACAATTAACTAGTGGTACAGCTTGCCTTCAGAAATTGTAGGTGCTTCATCACTGGAGGTTTTTAAGAAGAGACTGGACAGCCACCTATCTGAAATGGTATAGAGTTTCCTGCTTGAGCAGGCAGTTGGACTAGAAGACATCCAAGGTCCCTTCCAGCTCAATTCTGTTTGATATTGATTGATTACAAAGCAGGGGTGAAATTCAAAAATTTTCCCTACTGATTCTGTGGGCATGGTTTGGTGGGCATGGCAGGTGAATAATACTGCAAAATCCCCATTCCTTTCCTACTCCTGGGGGAAAAATATTGCAAAATCTCCATTCCCACCCCATTCTGGAGCCAGCTAGAGGTGGTATTTGCCAGTTCTCCAAACTACTCAAAATTTCTACTACCGATTTTCCAGAACCTGTCAGAACTTGCTGAATTTCACCCCTGTTACAAATATGTCATGCCAATGGTCATTCTCACACATGTGCCTTGGCTATTCTCTTTCTAGTAATAAAATAAATAAATGCAGATAATATACTTGTGATGGAATTAGTAGGCTAGATTTATAGGAGGACGGGGCTGCATTTCTGAATAAGAAACAATTCAGACCAGATATTTTGTGTGAAAGAAAGATAGTAAAGACAGACCCTCCATAATAATTTTCAGAATATACACTTTGTGTAGATAGTAGAGCATTTTAGTTTGGCATGATTCCATTTATAGGTGTGGAATAATAAAGAAATCTGCTTGGAAGAATTATTCTAACAATATTCCAGGAGCTATGAAAGTTTTGAACTAAAGTTCTCTAGCTGTCATCCAGCTTCAAGGTTTATTTGTTTTTTTCTGTAATTTTATTAAGCTGGAACTAGTCCAATCAAAAATGTATGTGGGTCATGTTTTCAATGCTTCATGTGTCCTATTAAAAGAATATCATTGGAAGTACTGATCAACTTGTCTCTTCCTAATCACTAATTTAGTTAGGTTTCTTTCCAATATTAGCACCTCTCACTGTAATTGTACAATTTTAAAATGTAAAATGTCTTCATTTGGTTTTTCACTTAAAGCCTTATAATCTCTAGCATTGCAAAAGCATCATAAAACATCAGAAGAATAGAATTCTTTATTTTATTGGCCAAGTGTGATTGGACACACAAGGAATTTGCTTTGGTGCATGTGCTCTCAGTGTACATAAATATACAAGATAAATTCATCAAGAATGATAAGGTGCAATACGTAATGATACTCATAGGGTACAAATAAACAGTCAGGAAACAATATCAATAAGAAGTCATAGGATACAAGCAACAAGTTATAGTACTGCAGTCGTAAGTGGGAGGAGATGGTGATAGGAACAATGGGAAGACTAATAGTAACAGTAATGCAGTCTTAGCAAGTAGTTTGACAGTGGTGAGGGAATTATTTGTTTAGCAGAGTGATGGCGTTCGGGGAGAAATTGTTCTTGTGTCTAGTTGTCTTGGTTTGCAGTGCTCTATAGCGTCGTTTAGAGCTGGACAGAAGTGAAGGAGCAAAGCAAACCTCTCAGCACAGTTAGTTATGGTCTTTTGTTTTCATGTCTTCCTTTCCAGCCCGACTTTCTATCAATGGTTCATATACGTTATTTTACACCTTTTCCTGCTCTCATATTTACGTGTGTGGTGTCGATCATAATGGTAATACCTGCGAGTTTCAACAAGATAGTGAACCTTTTCAGGTGGGTATTTCTAGCTACTCACAATTACTCAATGAAATTGATCTCTCAGCCTCTTTTTGATTATTTTGAGATATGAACGTGATATTGTCCAGACTTCAGAGAGAGGAAGGGGGCATGGTATTATTTAGTTCTTTGTGTTACTTAATTATTATTTTTTATCCAAACTTTTTCATCCTGCCTGCCACGCAATACATCTCTAGGCTGGGCACAGCATTTTAAATAAAGGGAATACAACCATGGAGGTGTTCAAAATATTTTGAACGGCCATCATAAAAACACCACTATTTTATTTGTATAAAAATATAAAAATGCAAGTAAAATTAATTGTCAACATCTTCATGGCTGGCCAAACGTAGTTGTGTTTGTAGCATTCACCTAAACTCTAGCACACTTTATTTGGAAGGGAGGTCCTTTTAGAAAATTAGTTTAAAACCATAAAGGCTCTTCTTAGGTGTTCTCCATTCTTAGGTCCCTTCTAAGCAGTGGTGAAATCCATTTTTTTTACTACCGGTTCTGTGGGCGTGGCGTGGCTTGGTGGGCATGGCAGGGGAAGGATATTGCAAAATCTCCATTCCCACCCACTGTGGATGGCCAGAGGTGGTATTTGCCGGTTCTCCGAACTATTCAAAATTTCCACTACTGTTACTCCGAAGTACTCAAAATTTCTGCTACCGGTTCTCCAGAACCTGTCAGAACCTGCTGGATTTCACCCCTGCTTCTAAGGTGACCTCAAATAGTGATCTTCCGTATGTGCTACTATCAGGATCGTAGTCAACGAATAAAACCCTGTGGAAAAAGGTGCTTCTTCAGCGCTCTAGTCTGCTTTGAGTTTTATAAGTTAATACCAAAATCTTAACCTT
>JANHFT010009229.1:29067-45823 GCA_032467955.1 Pseudoxenodon macrops
CATGTGCTCTCAGTATACATAAAAATACAAGATACATTTGTCAAGAATGATAAGGTGCAACACATAATGATAGTCATGGGGTACAAATAAGCAATCAGGAAACAATACCTTCCTCAATAATCATAAAATCATAGGCCATCGAGTTGTATTCCACACTTAGTGCTTGAATTCGTCTTCCTTGAGCATATTCTTCAATGGAAATTCCACCATCCTTGAAATAATAAACTGTTCTTAACATTAGGGACTTTTTTAAACATTCAATTGGAATTTGTATTCTTATAATTCAATAACATAATCCTATGTCTAATATTTTTAAACAGCAGAAGTTATGGGGCTTTTTTCCAGACATTTGAAAAAATGCTTTCATAATCCTGTCAGTCTTCTTTCTACAAGGCTGAACCTACCCAGTTGCTTTGATCACTCATTGTAAGACTGAATTTTTACTCTTGTGAATAGACATTCTTCTCACCTCTCTCTACTGGAAAACAACTTTTCCACATTTTCTGAATTATTTTTAAATTGTGACGTCTTGAACAGGACAGTATGTACAAGCTGAAGTCTGAACAATGAAGCACAACATAAAATTACAACATCAACTGTAACAATTTGGAACCTGCATTCATGCAGACTAAAATTATGTTTAGCATTTCTGGATGCCAGATTGTAATATTGACATATACCGTATTCAGTTTCAAGGTCTTTTTGCAAGCATAATTACCAAACTAGAAGTTCTCCCCTTCCCCATGTCCACACACTGACCCACATACCTAACATCTATGCATTTTATTTCATTAGGTATGTTTCTGTCAATTTTTCCTAACCCAATCTATTTTTACTTCCAAGGCACTGATTGTCACTTATTATCTATTTGTTATCTATACATTTGTCAACATTCCATCCCCTTTCTGTTCCAAATCCATGATAGAAAAGAAACTTAAACAATAATTTGGCATACGATTTCTAAACCAAAATCTCATGTCCTTTCAGTGAGATTAGTGATACATGATCTCAGATCTTTATTGATTATGCTGTGTATCTCCTAGTGACAACAGTAATATCTGCCCTTCCTAGTAATCCCTCCATCCTTGATAAGAATAGATGCTTGCTCACCAGTGTCTTAAACATGTAACTACAACTATCTTTGCTGGATTTAAGCTGTGAGAGGATTCTCTAATGTGCCTTATAAGAAATTCCTTTTAGAAAGAAGAAACAGCCCATAAGAATGCTAGAAGCATAAACTGCATTTATATTGGTAGAAGCACCATTAGAAAGACCAATAATATAAAATGTCAGCAATCCCTCATGTTGCTAGGTAGGCCTAATGGCTTATGGCATAACAAAATGATGTTCCAGCGGCTTCCCATTTACTACAGGAATCTAAGTGGACAGGCTTTATACACAAGTGTGTGCAGTAACTAATGAGCTGGTATCAGTGATTACCTTTGTGAAGGGCCAACAACATTGATCAGCATTCCTTCACTAACATTTTGGCTTTAGCTATCCATAACAATCACACTGTCAGCTATAATTTCTAGTTGCTTGCTGTGTGAGCATTCTGCTTCCTTATCTGAAGAGGCTCCCTGCCCCAAATGCCAAAGATATAATATCATAGTTCATTCTGCTACTTCATGACAACATTTCACTGCCTATTGATTTTCCAAATCCTGTCTCACCTGAACCTGATCTGTGCATTTTGTATGTATGAACTCACAAATTGCAGTGGCTGCTTTGATAGATTTTTGTATTGTTTGCTACAAGAACACTGAATTGCCATTGTCCAAGTTAACTTAAAAGAAATAATCAAAATCCAAAAGGTTGGCTGAAGAATGTTAAAATAGAGGAGAGGGAGAGAGAGAAAGAAAGGGATGTGGAGATATTTTTTCATTCTATATTTGTTGACGTTCTCCATTTTTAATCATCGTAGACAACATTCAGTTCGTTTTCTGGTATACCTTCAATTCCATTAATTATTTTTGTTTGTTTACATTTGTATCTTCAGATTTTTTTTCTCTAAATCACACACTCAACTAAATGTGTCCAACCCAAAACCTCAACTTTCACTCTAGGTTTTTTACCAGAACAACAGAGCTGTTTACATATGAATGAAATACAATAAAGCAAGAGATTACAGAAATGAATTGTGTACAAATAAAGTCCAAATAAACAGTACAATCTAAAAGTATAATGAACAGTTGATTAATAATAGATTACTTGTTAACACTGAGATCAAATTAGCCATCTTCGTATGAGTCTTTCTCCCCTGTTTTTCTCTTTGCCATCCCCATTATTGTTGCAGTAACAGTTTTTAAAGCCAGTGGGTTTCTATCATGAGTTAATTTGGTATTCAGTATGATAGCACTGATAATAATGAAGTCATTTGGCTTCCATTATATAAGCATTAGATAATGGATACCTATATTAAAGTGTTACTGTTATGGTAGCGCTTATTTTTGTCTTAATTTGGTACAGAGTGCTAAATCGTCAAAGCAGAAGCTTTTATGCAAATGTTTTACATTTATATCTTTCCTTTCTTGACGTATTATATGGACCCTGCTAAGCCATTATTATAAAAGTTCTTTCCAACTTGCAGTGGTCTTACCTTGTCAGGAAGCACTGAATCTATTTGTTTCTTCTTAGCATTTCCCTCTCACTTTCCATTCCTTTGTCACCCGTTGAAATACAGTTCCTCGGGCTGCCTTCCTTGTAAATATATACTGCAATACTTCAGCAAATCCTTTTCTAAGGTTAGCCATTGTAAAATGTTACAGTTTAAAACAGTATATTACATTCTAGAGGTCTATTTCTCGGTGACATCTTCCTGTTCATTGTCAACTGCAGTTGGACTGATTCTATAAGCCATGGGTGTCAAATTGGCAGTCTGTGGGCTGGATGCATCACGCATAGGTCACGCCTACCCCAGCTCCGCAAATGGGAAAAATGTCGCAAAATGTCACATGATAGTAACATGACACCACAGGTTTGTCACCCGTGCTATAAGCTGATTTTAGATCCATAGCTGATAATTTTAGAAAGAATTGCAAAGCGAAATCTTAACTGATTTAATTTTAATATATTAATATATTCACTTTCATCAGGCTATTCTGATTCCAGAGAGTTTTGCAACACCAATAATATTTTCTAGATCCTGGAAAAAAAATAAAGAACAGTGCATTTATCTGCATATGATGGAAGCTTACTTCATCCCCCAAATGAAAAATCCCTTGTGGTACCTGGATTAGAACAGAAGAATGAAAGTGATGGAACCCCAATCAAAAATGGAATTCTAATCTGAGAAAAATACTTTAAAAAATCCTTATTTATTCCACTAAAGGAACTAAGGAAAAATAAAACAAAGTATTGTACCAGAAAACACAATAAGGTCTGGTAGAGCTATACAGGTTGAACTGAAAGGAAAATTAATTGTAATTATTTAGGTATTTTCACCCAAAAACCAATTTTCCATTTCAGAGGTTAACTGTGGCCTCAGTGAATAGAAAATACATCAAAGGACAACCAGGAATATTTCTAGATTTATAAGAATGAAATCAGGGATTAAGAGATGCTGCTTCCTATAACTTAATAGAATTCCCATGAATTTAAAGGAAAATTAACTTCATCAACCTTCTACCTAATGTTTAAAATCAAGACCAAATATTTATTTATTTTTTGGGGAGGGACTTCAAGTTTCCATAGAACTAAGGATGTTTGCACTGCTTCCAATTTCCTATTATGGTCATTAAACTCTTCTAGATCAGACATCTGAAGATATCTATAGCTATTTGAGAAATCATACCAGGCCATCTGACAGAGAGATTGTTGGGAGCAGAGGGGACAATGCACTAAGAGGATTTTACCCCATCCCTTCCTACTAACAACATGAATAGACACCTTGAGCTTTGTGATTGCTGAACAGAGCAAAGCAGAAGCTAGAGAATTGTGACAGAACTCAACAGACAAACAGATTGTTTAGTTTGCCCAAAATCCTCTGTAGTCTGCTAAAATTCATAATAGTAGATCCAAGTAATCAATGAAGCAGGAAAGAATTTTGGGGAAAAGTAAACTCCAATATGAGCATATAATTTTCAGTTAAATCTGTTCTATGCATTTATCAAGGTCTCTTCACAGACTGTTTTCTAAGATTTGTTTTCTTGCAAAACATACACTGATCCTCAGCAGTTGCCTCTTGGTTAAATATCAACACATCACTCTATCTGAAGTTAATACAGCAGTGCGTTATTTCATATCATTGCATTAAAATAGTTTCTCTGAATACAAAATATTCAAAATGGAAATGATGTAACTCAGTCTATTCTTTTTGAAGGTCTATGAAGGACTGTTTTGAGAAGCTCAATATGTCTCCTCAACCTCATAGCAAATGAGCTTGGTTCAAGAATATTGTGTATCATTGATCAAATTTTAGTCACTCTAGTTGAATTATACAATCTTGATTCCTTGAATTTGCTTCCTGGAACAAAGTATAAACTTTAGTGGGCAGATAAAACTGGATAAATTAATTTGTCTTTTCATCTTGAGTTACTCCTTGGAGGATATCATTAACATAAAAACATTGTAAATTCATAGGTCTGGCAGCTTTTGCCCTGCAGAGGCAAAGACTTGAGTAAATATGGAGATTTAGAGATTTACTGTCTTATCCTTTGAAAACGTAATTTCCCTAGGTAGGAATAAAGAGAGATGGGCATAGCTGTGGAAAGTGCCTTAAACATTATATAGCTAAACTGTGCTGCAGCATAGCGGAATTCAATTTATTTGGGGGATGCTTATTCTTCTTATTAGTAATAGTTGCTTTTATACAATGAGAGCAAAGTAGAATCTTTAACTCTTTTTTTACTATTGAGTAGAACCTAAAAACAGAGATGAAATATTACTCTATCATACGTTTTTCAATAATTTAAGTGAAAGCACTATAACTGTCTCAACTGCCTTCATTAATGCAAATAACCACAATTTCTTGTATTTATTTATTAATTACAACCTTTCCCATTTTTGTATTCCCCTTAATAGATCTTAACTTTTTTTCCACAGATTGAAATCAGAGAAGCATGTACACAAATCCCAGTTAATGGTATAATAGTGAATCAGCTTAAAACAAAAAGTAAGTAGGGAAGTTTCCCAAAGGACAGAAAAGAAAGAACAACTTATTGAATTTGATCCCATTCTTGGTTTGAAAGGAAGAAAAGCTTAGAAAAGAAAGGGGGAAAAGATGTACAGCAGCAAATACTGTGCAACTTTGGTGCATGTTAAGCTGATAACATAAATAACCGGTTTTGAATAGTTATATCCAAATTTATGAAATTGTTCCATAAAATAAATACACAAGGGATGAAAATATCATATAGATGATCTTTGGCTGATTAAACATAATTGCCCTACAAAACTCTTATGTTGGTAAAACAAAATATTCATTTTCCATTTTCACTGGAATATCTACCCACATGCATTATTATGGCTAGTTCTGATCTTTGAATAAAAAGTTAGTAAGAAATATACAAGAAAAGTCCATTTACTTTTTTTTATTCATAAGGAATGATTAAAGGTATATTATCGGTCTTTTCACTTGAAAAGAAAACTGAAATTTGAATAGAAATAAAATGGAGCCTTTTTTTTTACCTTTAACAATCTTTAGGATAGGATAAGATACATATTTCCTTCCTTCCCTCCCTCCCTCCCGAAGTAGAATTGAAAATGGTATCTCAAACCCTGAAACCCATTTCCAACAGAGATACAGTAAGATTGCAAAAGGCAGCAACCTTTTTCTTCTCCTAGTGATTAAATTCCTCCCTTCCTCTAAAACAAACCTAGATAATTGCAATTGAATTATTCTTGATAGTATCAAAATGCCAGGCAGTACTTTTGACTTGCATTAATGTCCAAGTATTCAAGAACAAGAAGTTATTTAATTTTTGGATGGAAGAAGGAGGAAGTGAGGGAAGATAGGAAGGAAGGAAGGAAAGTCTTGATTTATTTCCATCCTGAGACAATACTAGGAAAGAGGTCCAAGAGCCATAGCCTCCAAAAGCCTTCTCAAGTATGGTAGACAAGATGCTCATTTCACCCACTAAGAGAAGAAACAGTTTGCTGCCTTTTGCAATCTTACTGTATCTCTGTTTGCAATGGGTTTCAGGGTTTGAGATACCATTTTCATTTCTACCTAGAGTTCTTAGGAAATAAATCTGACACATTTCATACCAAAAAAAAAAACCAAACACCTCTTTCCTATCCCTCGGTAAACAATGGAAAATGCCTAATGCATTGTTTCTAGTTCAAAAAACAAGACAAGGTAATTTAGAACTCCAAATCCATGGAGAATTTCAGTTGAAGAGTATTTCGGAAACATCTCTAGCTGGCATTTGGTCAGGTTCCTCCCAGCATTGGAAAGAGAGCAACAGCTGTGCTCTTGTATCCGACTGGGACTGTTCTGTTTGATGCTACAGGCTGCTATGCTCACAACAGCTGTTTTCACCCGTTTATATTGGCTAGAGAATCTACTTAAGCAGTAGGGATTATGATCCTGATATCTCTCATATCTTTTCTTGTTTTTAGGTAGCTTTGTTTTATATTGTTTCAACAAAAAAAAAAAAGGAAAGACCCAGGTCCTTCTTGTTTGCTACTATTGCAAAAGACAAACAAACAAACAAACAAAGCATTACATGTTATCTATTGTAGTTATCTTCCTCCCTGGATTGTCAGGAAAAAGTCAAAGGAGCAGCTGAATACTGTAGTGAGACTTAGATTAGAAAATCAAAATCCCTTTCAAAGGAAAAAAGAAAAGAAAATCTTTACTCTTCTTCTGAGAAAGATAGCTTTAAAAGGTGCTGAGATTTTTGCTCCTGCAAATCCTTTGCCCTAAGCTTTTCGAGAAAAGTAGAAAGATGGGATATGAAGCAAAGGTGCTACATTTGTACTTTTTATATAAGAATATTTGAGGGGGAAGGAATGTAAAACGAGATGCCAACTAAAATGAACCACTACTCAGAAGGAAATAAAATATATGTCCAATTGAAATTTAGAATGGAATACATCATCGTCGTACTCAGCCATTCAATCATGTCCAGTCTTTGACCACTCTATGGATCAGCACTTTCCATGCTTGAGTCTCGGATCTGCCATGGTCATCCTGGTGTCATCCTTTAAAGTGTCCAGCCAGTAGATACTATACCAGCCCTTTCTCTCTTACCACTGATCACTCCCAACTTGATTTACTTTTTGAGTGAGTCAGCTCTCATGACATGACCAAAGCAGAGGTGAGTTTTAGCAGGTTCTGACCAGTTCTGGAGAACCGGTAGCAGAGATTTTGAGTAATTCGATGAACTGGTAAATGTCACCTGTGACTGGCCCCACCCCATCTATTCTCTGCTTCCCAAGTCCCAGCTGATTGGGAGGAAATGGATATTTTGCAGTATCCTTCCCCTGACACGCCCACCAAGCCATGCCCATAGAACCACTAATATAAAAAATTGAATCCCATCACTGGACCAAAGCCTGTGTTTGGCGATCTTGGCTTTAAGTCATATTTTTGGTGAGGTTCAGTCTTCAGGTTATGTAATAGTTGCCTCTAGCACCACAGTTCAAAGGTGTCCATCTTTTTCCTATCGTCTTTTTCAGAGTCCACGTTTCACAGGCATAAGTAGCAATTAGAAAAAATATTGGACTAACTAATCTGCATTTGGTTGTGATGCTGATGTCTTTGCTCAGTGCTAAATACCTTCTGATCTCAGGAGGTGATTTTTGAGCCCAGGAAGATGAAGAAGATTCCTTTGCCATTTCAATGGTCTCATTGTCGATCTGAACTCTGACCTGTGTGTTGTCTGCAGTTGTCATTATCTTTGTTTTCTTGATGTTAAGGTGCAGTCCAAATTTTTCAGTTTCATTTTTGACTCTCAAGATTAGCCATTCCAGATCCTCCTTGCTTTCCACAAGCAATGTTGTATCATCTGCATACCGAAAGTTGATACTCCTACCTTCAATTTTCACCCCAATGATGGATTCCTACAAAGTGCATTTCTCATAACTATTTTTGTGTACAAGTTGAATAGTATAGGTGACAGGATGCAACCTTGCCATGTGCCTTTTCCAATTCTGAACCATTTTGTGTCACCATATTCAGTTCTTAGAGCAGCTGCCTCATCAGGACTGAATGAGCACAATGTGGTGTGGTGATATTCCCAGTTGAGGCAGTTTTAGAGCTTGTTATGGTCAACACAGTTGGATGCTTTTGTGTTGTCAATGTAGCACATTTGGAGGTCTTTTTTGTTATTCCTTTGTTTTTTCCCACCATCCAATGTATATTGGCAATACAATCATGCATTCATCTTCCTTTCCAAAATCCTGCTTATACATCAGTCAGTTCTCTCTTAGCTGTTAGATTCATTGCTGGATTATCTTCCAGAGAATTTTACTCAGGCTATGATTTGGTAGTTGGAATAGTAATTTGTATTACCTTTCTTTGGTATTGGGATAAATATTGATCTTTTCCATTATTTGGGACATACACTTTGGCAAAGTGCTGTCAGTGTTTTTGCTGTCAGTGGTCTCAGTAACTCTGCAGGAATTCCACCAACTCCTGGGCCTTTGTAGTTAGGAACAGGTTGAGGCTCACACTGCTTCTTCTTCCAGCATATCTGATTCCATTTCTGGATATTAGGGGCTATAATGGCAGCCAGACCCTACCAAGGGCTGCTGAGTGCCAGGAGCAGGCATAGCCTGAGGGGGAATAGCTAGGGGTTTTACGTAGAATTTTAGACTTTTGTTATTAGTATTTTAAAAAGGTTATTTTAGCATTTTAGCATGGCATCCATGCTTCTTTGTGAAGCTTAGGAAACCATGTTTTTCCTTTGAGTCAAAGCCATTTCCTTTGATCTGCAAAAATTAGTTCTTTCAGGACAGTCAATCAAATAATAGGTTTGTATTCTAAAATCCTTTACGTATTAAATAAATAAACATGGGTAGGAAATGAGTAGATGCAACGTATTTTAAGGGTACCTGTCTTTTCTCACCTCTAATCAATGTCTTTCATTGCCTGATATATTGCTTTTTGACACATTACATATAGCAAATGTATGTATCATTTGTTTCTGTGCCATATGTAAAGGCTTGACACACACACCCTCCTCAATATTAATAAAATCCCTTTTGCTTCGCCTAGAGTATTTGTGTTTGTATTGGGGGAAGGGACAAATAAGCCACACTTTAGAAGAGTGATTGTGATAGCTGTTTGGCTGAATATAATCTGTTGATGAAGTGGTGCCTTAGACTGAGGTACTGAAGAGAGGGGACAAGAATATCACAACCAAAATACGACAGGATCCTAAGGGTTGGCTGCACCTGGAAACATTTCCTTCACTGGCTGGAAGTGATTCTGATGTCCAAAACTGAAGATCTTCCCTCAAAGTCAGCTTGCCAAATGCTTCATGGCCTGGCCTCTGACTGCTGCCATTGAATTCCAGGCTAATTTATCTTTATCCATTGTTTGAGATAGCCAATGTGCCTTGCATTATTGGAAATTGGGTTTTCTCCTCCTGTGTTTTGAGTAGGAAGGGGAAAGGAAGTGAGATGTTATCTCCACGTTGTAGAGTGTTTTCAGGAACACTGCTCCACAAACAAGATACTTTCTATTTGAAATTGTTCTCTAGGGAACAGTTGCCATTGCCTGTTCTGCAACTTCACTACCTGGGCTGCTGGATTCCAGAGACACCAAAACTGGGTGATAAATTGGACAGCACTGAAATACAAATGAATGAATGAATGAATGAATGAATGAATGAATGAATGAATGAATAAACAAACAAACAAACAAACAAACAAACAAATAAATGTAAACCCATGCTGGCTAGGAAATTCTGGGAGTTGAAGTCTACAAGTCTTAAAGTTGCCTGAGTTGGACATCCTTGGTTTATCTCCTGGTTGCCCTATGCGAAAGGTTTGACATGATCTGGAGTTTCCCAAAGCATCTCAAGCAGCATTTCTATTGGGATTATATAGGGGAAATCCCACATTGTCCTCCCTGACCATATTTTCCAAAACATTATGATAGCATTCTGCTGAATTGCGATGTGATTTCATTCCCAAAACATTTTAAGAAATGTGATTATTTGGAAGCTGCATAGAGGAAAGGCTTTTGCCACCGTAACAAGAAGATGTTAATAAAAGGGTATTCAGAAAGAACGGGAAAATCCTGAAGGTTGTCTTTTTCTACAGTTAAGTAGGAAAAGTGAAGCTGCAAGCAAGAAAAAGGAAGGAAAAAAATAGAAAAAAACTAAAACTTCCGACTTGCTTTGGTATAGATTTAAAAAATACATCAAACTATTAATCTAAGATTAACACATGTCTAATTTTTTCCATGAGCCTTTATAATTCTAATCATCAAATCCCAAAATAACTTTCCATTTCTTTCAGTGGATTTTGTTTTTTAGCAAACAGCCCAAAAATGGTTTCTAAGCAAAAATAAAATTTGACAAAGTCTTTATCAATTTTGCCATTTCCGACAATTCCACCAGCTTCACCATCCATTCTTCCATTGTAGGTATTTGTAAGTCCTTCCACATCTGAAAATATAAACGTCTTGCTGCTATAATCATATATAAAAAGAAAAGTCCATCAACCTAAGTCAAAAGGAAGGCCTCTGGTTTCTACTGTACATTTGCTTTTAAAATCTTCCGCATCAAAATACATACTTAAACCCAAATTTTCTAGCTTTGTTACATGTCTGCCAAAGATTAAAACAAAAAGTTTATTCAAATATTTCAAAAGAAAATTTTTTTTTTAAATTCCTTATACTTTTCTGACCATTTATCTGGTGTCATATATCAATAATACATTTATAAAAATTCTCTTTAGGATTATAATTCAATGTAAATTTCAACCCTTTCTCCCACATTCTCTCCCATTAGTCCAACTGTTGTTGTTGTTAATTGTGAACAGAGGGGGGTTCTTGCAAGTTCGGACTAAGTAGCAGGAATTTCCACCCGCTCGCTGAACCAGCAGCGACGGCCAACTGGACATGCCCATGAACTGGTCCTCCTGGCAAAAATCCATCCTCCGGCCAAAAAATCAGTCGAAAAACAACCCTCTGCGCATGCATAAAGCCCTTTGCGCATGTGCAGAGGGTTTTCATCCGGAGGTGATGAGTGCGCATGTATGTGCACTTCTGGTGCAACTCCGAACAGGTATGGAAGGTAAGTAGAATGCACCCCTGGTCGTGAAGTCATGTCTGACCCATCTTGACCCCATGGACAATGTTCCTCCAGGCCTTCCTGTCTTCTACCATCCTCTGGAGTCCATTTAAGCTCACGCCGATTGCTTCAGTGACTCCAGCCAGCCACCTCGTTCTCTGTCGTCCCCTTCTTCTTTTGCCCTGAATCTATCCCAGCATTAGGCTCTTCTCTAGTGAGTCCTTCCTTCTCATCAGATGGCCAAAGTATTTGAGTTTCATCTTCAAGATCTGGCCTTCTCAAGAGCAGTATATTATATCTAATTTTTTTTGCCCATTTTATCATACAGTCTTTGATCTCTCCATCCTCTGTTTCCATTTTCAATAAAACATTATACATCTTAGCAGTAATATGATCATCATTTTTACAGAGCTCTACATCAAATTCAGTTTGGCCCTATTCAGATTCATAATTCTTATTACCCAACTTAGATCTTTCCATTAGCTTAAGGAAGACAGGGGAATGTAAAACTTTCAAAGTTTTCTCTTTTTTTTAAATTAAACTCACCTTTAAATCAGCAAGTCAGCTGATTTAAAGTTAACCATTTTTGTTTAGCTGTCATTTCCCTTCTAAAAATGACAACCCCCATTAAGTTTCAAGAACTTTTCATGTGTTTTTGAGAAGAACAATTATTTCATCCTTGGTTACTGGTTACCAAGAATAGTCTCTCAGTTTGCACATCTGTATTTATGGGCCAAGAAATCAGACACCACCGGCTCTCATTTTATAAACAAAACCTTGGGAAGAAAGATGGATTTCTGCAATGGTATGACATCCACGTCAGAGGGGAGTTCGCTGGAACTGGTAGCAGGAATTTCCCCCTGCTTGCCGAACCAGCAGCGATGGCTGGCTGGACACCCCCCCGAACCAGTCCTGCCCCCCCAAAATCAGTGCTCTGGCCTCAAATCGGCACCAAAACAACCCTCTGCGCATGCACAAAGCCTTCTGCGCATGCACAAAGGGTTTTCACGTGAAAGTGATGAAGGTGCATGCGCACACATGTGCACTTACGACACGACCCCAAACAGGTAGATAGAAAGGTAAGTAGAACCCACTCCTGATCCACGTGGTATGCAAATTTGGATGTGGTGATTTTCATTCTCTGTCCATTGATCTGCCCACTTATAGAGAAAGTGCACCCTGTTGCTTAGGTATTGTGTGAAGTCCCTGGTGTTCTCTGAGCTTGGTTGTTTGCTTGCAGAAGGTTCATTACCCAACTAGGTAACATCAGCGTGGTTGATAATCAATGCCCTGATTATGTTACTTAGTTGGGTAATGGAATGTCTACAAAGCAAAGCAACCAAGTTCAGAGAGCACTCCACATCTGTAGAAATGACTCCTGTGTCTGCTATTCATGTCCAAAAGTGTCATGTGTTCACAGATTCTGCTTTGGCAAATCCATCACATCTGATGGCATTTCTCCCATTTTTAACTGGACCTTGACTCGTTACTTTAAATGTTTTAAAGTCTATGAGACTTCCTCAACTTCTGCTCTAAGTTCCAAATAAAGAACACCGTCCTCCTCCTCCTCCTCCAATTTTGATGAAATAGAGCTTTCAGTTTTAGTTGGAAAATTAAAAAAAAAAAGTGATGAATATCATCCAGGAAAGTCCTTACACAAGAGTGACTGCTACTGTTTTAAGGAAGCGGATGTGAACCAAGCTTTTAGGATACCACAGTTAGAAAAAGCTCGACAAGATCTCCCGTAAATTAGAGCTGCCCATCCCCAGCTCCTCCCAGTGATGCAGTATGGGCAGATATCCCTTTCCTCTCTGGAGTCCCCCGGCCACTGTTCGCACAGTTCGATTTTGGTTTCGTCTCTGTTGTGCAAGAGCAGGACGCCAAAGAGGAAGAAAGAGATCGGGCAATGGGAGCGAGCAGCCGAGTTCCATTAAGGTGGAGGAGGGAGTGAGTGAGAGGAGAACCCCTTGAAAACTTGTGCAAGTCTTGAGGAGTGTGTGTGTGTGTGTGTGTGTGTCAACAGTTTGGCATCCGGGCTTTGGGTGGAAGTGGTCTTCCTGTCAGGGGAGTGATAGGGGAAAGAAAAGAGAAGTGAAGCCCCTTGGTTCCAGGAAAGAGATGACTCTGTGTCCTGACGCCTGCAGCCTATCTCTTTCCCCTCTCTGGATACACCTCCCTCCCTGCGTATGAGACACCATTAGGGCATTATTCACTCTGAGCTAATGACTGCGGCTTCTGAACAGATGCTTCTTGTATGATGATGATGACCGACTCAGGGACATTTTAGAAAGAAAAATTTCTCATCCTGAATGCTTTGCTTTTCTACTTTTGGTTCAAATTCACAACAGAGATCGATTCAACTATTGTTAATTTATCCTGTCTGAAAGCAGGGGTGGGAAACTATGGCTGGCTCAGGAATTCTGGGAGTTGGAGTCCTCGAGTCATAAAGGGGCGATAGTTTCCCACCGCTGGTCTAAAGAAAGAAGGAAGAAACTGTGAATTTATGGTCCTCCACATCTCCCCTCTTCATTTAAGGTCCAAGAACCACTTTGCATGCTATGTTCCATGGTGTACCCCAAAGGTTTCTGTGCAGTTTAAAAGGCAAGTACATGATAATGTTTCCATGGAGATGCCAGGTTATAATACATGAGGCTGTGATATAATGCCCTTCCCTTGAAGGCCAGAGGTGGGGAACTATAGCCTCTTTATGACTTGTGAACTCCATCTCCCAGAATTCCTTGAAGTATTGCAGAAACAAAGCAGTAGGAAATCAGGTCACTTAATTGATGGTTTGTTTTGAGCACAATAAAAGCAATTTGGAAAAGAGGTACGGAGCAATGCAGACAACCCCTATCTAACATCTTTCTGCTTTGCCTTTAAAACCCACAATCTCCTTATGGTGCATGAGAAGTTTGCAGCAAGCTTTGTGCCTACATTCTGTTGAACACAAGTGAAACCCACTGTGAAATCAACAACAATAGGAGTTCTCGGTGTCAGACCTTTCTGCAGTTCCAAGCCATGCAGGAATGCCAACACAATCCATGCTCCATATAGACTGCCCTGATCACTATGGAAAGCCCAAGGATGTTAGAATTGGAACCAAAGTAAATGAACTAATTTTTCTTCTGCCATTATCTTGCTGAGACTTAACATTGCTGCAATTTTATAGAGTGTGGGGTCCTTGGAGGTTTCTGAGCTTGCTTGTTTTCTTGCAGACGTTCCATTACCAATAACTAGGTAACATCATCAGTTGGGGTGGTGTTTGCTGTTACTTTATATTCTGGTATCTTATCTGTCTGTGTGGGGGTGAGGCGGGGGGGTTTTCTAACTTACTTTGCCGGTGGTTCGCTGCCTCCCATGCTGCGTGGGTGCAGTAGAAAAAAGTCCTGATAATTTTTTTTAAAAAAGGTCGAAAATAAGATGGCGACGCATGCGCAGTGCCGGAAACTTGGCTTCTGCGCATACGCAGGAAAAAAAAGGGGGGAAAATCCCCCCTCAAAAAAGGCCAAAAACAAGATGGTGACGCATGCGCAGTGCCAGAAACTCGACTTTTGCGCATGCGCAGAAGAAAAGAATCCGGGGAGAAATTTCCCCCCCAAAAAAAAATATCCCCCAAAAAGATGGTGGCGCCCATGGAGCAACAGAACCTGCTCCGTGACATCACCAGCAGCCTACTACCTACTCGGTAGAACCGGTCCGAATCGGTAGGAACCCACCTCTGTGGGGGTGGGGGTGGTTCTTAGAGACTCTTTGATTGTTTATGATGGTTCTTTGGCCATTTCTTGATTGGGGTATTGCTTACTTGATTGTTGGTCTGAAGTTGACCTTGGAGTTAATCTATGTTGATCTGAGTGCTGATTACTGGTGGAAAGGTACTGGAGTCTTTTTCTCTTTTGGCTTGGTCTAGGATTGTCGCATTTTCCCAATTGAAACTATGGTTAAATCTGTCTATATGTTGTGAAATTAAAGAATTTTCATCATCCTAAACAAACCAAAAGATCCAGCAACCCCAGAAGAAAAAACAGGAGTCGTCTACAACATAGAGTGTAAGAACTGCAGCAACCATTATGTAAGACAAACAGGTCAAATCCAAAAATGCCAGGGAAATTCTAGAAGCCTGGCACTCCGACAAATCAGCCAACAATAGACACATAGACATTAACAACATCTATAAAGGTAAAGGTTCCCCTCCTACATGGCCTAGTCATTCCCGACTCTAGGGGGTGGTACTCATCTCCGTTTCAAAGCTGAAGAGCCAGCGCTGTCCAAAGACGTCTCCGTGGTCATGTGACCAGCATGACTAAATGCCAAAGGCACACAGAATGCTGTTACCTTCCCACCGAAGTGATCCCTATTTTTCTACTTGCATTTTTACATGCTTTTGAACTGCTAGGTTGGCAGAAGCTGGGACAAGTAGCTGGAGCTCACTCTGTTACGTGGCACTAGGGATTCGAACCATCAAACTGCCGACCTTTCTGATCGACAAGCTCAGCATCTTGCTTTCCTCCCCATCCAGTCAGAGTTGAAGAAGCTTCTTGGATGAGAAGCAAAACGTCTCCAAAGAAAAACCAGAAAGTCCAGTTGCCTCTTGAAAAAGCACCTTTGGGATCCCATTTCTTTACTTTTCTGGGGATGTTGTGGCAACCATACAAAAGATGTTCAGAAGCAGGGGCATCTATTAGGCTGGTCAGAAAAGACAGATTAACAGAGTTGGAAGGGACCTTGTAGGTCACCTAGTCCAACCCCTCACCCAAGCAGGAGACCTGCACCATTTCTGACAAATGGCAGTCAAATCTCTTCTTGAAAGCCTCGATTTCAACCATGTGGTCAAACAATCAGCTAGTGCATTCTTTCAGCCTGGTTGTGACCAGCAGATTAGCATCCCAAAGTAAGATGGATGCTCACACTGTGACA
The DNA here is from genome assembly GCA_032467955.1 of Pseudoxenodon macrops. Lineage (NCBI taxonomy): Eukaryota > Metazoa > Chordata > Lepidosauria > Squamata > Pseudoxenodontidae > Pseudoxenodon > Pseudoxenodon macrops. Next base: position 45,171 of record JANHFT010009229.1, read on the forward strand.
TCTTCCATCAGAGCCAAATATGGCTGCTTGCCTCCAGCCAATTATATAACCAGTTTAGTGCTAAATGCAAAAAACAGGCTGTAGCAGTAAAGCTGCCTAAATGCTTAATGCATGTATGCTTTGCTCAAAGAAGGTGACGGAAAACTCACCGCAAGTCACAAACTATCAAGATATAAGCTGAAATTGGGGAGAGTGATTGACTCTTAGCCCTAAGCCTACAAAACTACGCTGCTTCTTTTGATACCTAATTTCTACTAATTGTCCAAGTCTGCTAACTGAACAGGATAAACTGATTCAGGAGGGCATGCAATTACCCAGGAGACATGGGAGGAGTTTTACTTTTTTGTTTAGGCTTTTGTGTGTGTGTGCAACTAAGCCATTGCAAACCTCAGCACAGCATTAGATTCCACTCCCCTGGTATCATAGGTGAGTTCCTACTGGTTCTATCCGATTCTATAGAACCGGTAGTAACTCCGTGATGATGTCATGGAGCCTGTTCTGTCGGTGCCATCTTGCATTTTGCTTCTGTGCATGCGCAGAAGTTACTTTTTGATTCCAGCGCTCGAGGCGCATTTATGCAACTAAGCCATTGCAAACCTCAGCACAGCATTAGATTCCACTCCCCTGGTATCATAGGTGAGTTCCTACTGGTT
>JANHFT010009230.1:0-14197 GCA_032467955.1 Pseudoxenodon macrops
AGACCCCAGACGTTTTCAAGTAATGTGAAGCGATGCCTGTCAATTATGTTTTTGGGAGAGGACAGAACTAAAATTCACCCTGTTTTAGGAGCACTGAATTTGGAACAAGAGGTCTCAGAATAAGTGTAGTTTAAGATTTACAGTATTTCAGGCTTAATCTGTTATAAAAACAAACAAACATCAAATTGCCACTGGTTCTGGAACCTACTATGGACTGCACAACAAGGATTATAGATTGTATAGTCATAAACTCTAATTGGCCACTGCTTACCATTCCATTTGCACTTGTGCTCCACCTCTCTATATACTATTGCTAAAAAGTATTAACATACCGTACTTACAATATTTACTTTTCCTTATAATCTCAAGTGGATGGATTCTGTAAAGTAATTGTACTGTGCTCCCCTGCAAATATTGTTTCTTAAATGACATTTTAATCCTTTTAATTTAAATTTTTTTTAGCTTTTAACTTTTTATGCTGCTTAAGTTCATAGATGTGAGATGGGTGACTATATAAATTCACCAAATAAATAAACAAATCACCAAGAAGTATCAAATCACAGAGAACTAGAACAAAATGTTTAACTTTTCATACTTTTGTATGGTTTTTTCAATATTCTAAAACACTTTCCTTTTCTTTGTAGATTAGATTTCACAGTATTTCCATAACATGCATCTCTAAAAGACTTTTTGAATAATGGCTCAATGTGCCCTGCAAATAAAACTTGTAAGGGCAAGAGCAAACGTATAAATTTCATGAAAAATACAAAATAAGACAATGGATCTTGCATTTTAAGATAAAAGTATGTTAAAATGCAAGTTCCATTATCTTATTTTGTATTTTTCATGAAATTTATACGTTTGCTCTTGCCTTTACAAGTTTTATTTGCAGGGCACACTGAGCCATTAAAAGTATGTTAAAATGCAAGTTCCATTATCTTATTTCAGCTTAGTTTTTAGTTTACTTGCACAATACCATGCCAAGGAAGTGAAAACAGATCTAAGATGCTCCACTCTATATTCTGATATTTTGATGTACAGAAACTATATGGAATGTTTTTCAGATCTTCATTTTCTACTTTATAAATGTATGGCTTACTAATGTAGTAAACTAGACAACATGTGACCTGTTGTGTCATTGTTTCAGAGATATTTATTTACCTAAACAGATCAAACAGAATGACTACTGATGGGCAAAAAAGCCACTGGAAGTGGGAGCAATTTCTGACTTTCTGCTGGCTTCCCCACTGGCTTTCCTTTTGGGAAGTTCTCAATGGGGAAGCTAACAGGGAAGATATTAAGTTGCTCAACTAAGTCTCTCCTGTCTGTGCACCCTCCCTGACATGCACTGCACTGCACTCTTGCTCCATCTCTCAGGCACCCTCTCCCTGACCAGCATTGTTCCTGTTGTGCACCCTCCCGAACCCTGGACGCATCTCATGCATCCCCCTCATTCCCTTCCCCACTGAAATAACAGTCACCTACCTGGTTGCTGGCCTTCGGGCTGCAACTTCCTGTTGACTTTACCACTGACGTTGTTTATGGGAAATGCCAATCACAATCTAGTTTATATTTCCTACTGACTTTCCCATTGACTTGTGGGAAGCTGTCAAGAACATTGGAAATGATTACATGACAATAGCAACATGGCACTAGCCATAAGTTTTCCAAATTTTAATCTCATGGGAGTAATAAATCCTGGACTTTGGACACATTCTGTAAACTAGCTTATCTGAGGTACCTTAATTCAAAATTTGTTGCTCTAGGATGTGCTGTTTCACCCAATTGAGGGTTATAAACAAAAAAACAGAAGAGTTGTGTGTGTGTGTGTCTATCTAATCTACAAACACACAAATTTGACAACTGCAGTCAATAAAATACTAGTTCAATCTAAAAATACTTCAAATATGAAATACTGATAGTTTCCAATTATTCTAGAAGTATACTGAGCTTAAAAAGGATTCAAAGAAAAGTTTTGGATTCAAGAAGGTATTTTGAGAAGTCAGCCATTTATTACACCACTGAAATTGAAAGCAAGCAGAATGTGCACATTTGTGAATGTAAAGAGTGAAATAATGTATTAAAAATTAATCGTATATTGGTCTTTTTTTGCTTCATCATTTATATTATATGAAATGGCATAAAGAATAATTTCCATTGTAATTTTTATAATAGATTATACAGAAGTCAAAGCACAAAGAGCATTAAATAATCTGAGCAGCTCTGAATATATATATATATATATATAAATAAATATAAAATGTGTGTGTGTATCCATTATTAAGCCACATTCTTGAATGTTATCTGCACTATTTGCATATATAAACTTAGTTGCACCATTCCTAATTTTAGGAAAGAACAGTGCAAAAACTTGTTCTAAAGAATTTTCCCTCTCAGTTATCATAATTGCACAAACTAAATGAGAAATGAATAAATGAAAAGTATAATTTAAAAAAACTGAGAGGTCAACTCTTCATAAAAATATCACAATTTAGCCAAACCACAAAAAATAAATACCTGTTTAACCCCTCAATATTCACATGGCACTTTTTCACCAAGCAACAGCAGATCAATCACTTTGAAACTATGTCACATAAATAAAAAGTGCAAAGCACTGAAAATGAATAAATGTTTTCTGTATATGTGACTTCTTATAACAAGTTCACATACGCAAATATTGCTTTTAAGTTAGTACCATGTGCCTATCAATTTATGCAGATAAACAATTCTATCTAGAACAAACAATGAATAGAAATGTGCATCTACATCCTTCCTCTCTGTAAAGATACAATTGGTTTATATTGTAGTTTACTTGATAAGCACTAGGTTTCCACATTTACATACATTCCAATTGATCTATTGTACATTGTTCTTTAGTTTTATTCAAAGATGATACATTCCTAGCAGCCCTTCTGCCTATGCCTGTAAGCTCTCTAGCAAATGTGGTAACTCATGTGGTAACTCATCAACACAGTGAATATAATCTGTCTATACCACGGGCTTCAAACTTGCCATGTCACATTGCCTTCATGTGACATATCGCGATGCTTTTTCCCTTCACAGATCTGGCATGGGTATGGCCTGTACATGACGCATATGGCCCGTGAGCCACCAATTTGACAACCCTGGTCTATACTTTTTAAAGACACAAAAACTTTCTATGTATACAGTCCCCTATAGTGCACTGGAGTGGTACTAGTATATTGGTAGTGAAATGGAATGGGCCATCTTTTGGGTATTTGGAAACAGAAAAATGCTCAATTTTTAGTTATGTTGCCAATAGGTTTCTACGTAACAATAATATTCTGTCATTCCTTTGGTTATTAATATCTATGAGAATGCTACTTTGTACTTTGTCATTGGCTACTTATATATGAAAAGGAAATAACAAGATTTAATTATAATAGGTATAAATACATGCCATATTATTTAATTCACCATCTCTTTTGAATTAAATTCAAGCATATTCCTACATTTGAGATATGACTATTTTTCATGTTAGTTTTCAAGCCATAAAAATGCTTATTTGTTATTTTCCTCTTTGAATGCCATATACTAAATAAATAAATAAATAAATCATTGACAAATAAATCACAAATTAATATATTTGCAAAGTATTAATGAGCAAAAACTATAATCCAGAAAAGATCAGGATATCCTACATGAAGTAAGATGTCACAGACATTTTGTGGAAAACAGGCTACCAATTTTTCAAACCAAGGTAACTAACTTACTTTTCATATAATATTCTTCCACACTATGGTGGCAGCCTGATAACACTCTTTTGACATCAGAAGTTTCTCGTACAGGGAAGATTAAACAGAGGAAAGATATTAAGGAAATTGAAAGCTCTCCAGAAACAGAATGCCATTGACAGTCTTCCACCATCACTTCATTCAGAATTGCCCATAATTTCTTTATGTGCTAAGAATTACTAATTTAAACAAAGTAGCATTATCACCAGTCACATAATCATATATGCTATTGTTAACTGAAGAAAAAAATCCAAAAACAAATTCTGACTCCCAATGTATACATTTACAAAATGAATATTCTCCTAACTATACAAGGGATAGAAAATCTATGGCGCTCCAGTACTTCCTTTACTGCTGACTATGCTGCCTTGGGCTGCTAGGAATTATACTGTAGTCATATTAGAAGAGCCACAAAATTAATTATAGTCAAAATTTGAAAGGATCTTGCATTTAAAAGAAAGAGTGATGAAAAAGGCCACCAAAGTTTAGAAACAAATTGTTCCATTTTCTTGATCATCAATTATATTGTTACTAACAGCATGAATCTGAACTTCTTATGGAACTATTTTGTGTATATTATTTTTTAACTTTTATGTTTTAGCAGTTCATCTAAGTTTACAAATATAATCAGAATTCTTACTTATACTTTATTAATAATCACTGTTAGGTTTCTGCTGAATTGTTTTATACTACCAGTAGTTCTTTTTTAAAGTTTCCCCCTCACATATTTATGCCTTCAAGAGAGGTAGAATAGGTCATGCTTGCTGGTACTACTCCTGAGCCTTTAGATCCACATACAACATAGATGATATTCTATGTTGTACCAGGAATTCTTTACATACCTCTGATTAACCGCTCAATGATTTACATAAGAAGCTGACTGTAGATGCATATATATAATTGTGACCAGATCCCATTTAAATTATTAAATCACAAATGGTTATAGTATTCTACCTTGCCTTACTTAAAAATTATGAACCATTTCTTTTCCTCTTCTGTTTACATGATGAACTTCAAATATATAAAACAATATATTTTGACAAAAATTATCCTGAACACATTTGTTGTTTCACTTCCAATTTTCAACAGTGTAATTCCATGTTAATCTCATCAGTCTTGTACATCAAAATAGTCAATAACTGTCTCTTCTTTGAACCGTCTCTCTGTGCTGCTATTCCCAGGCCTGAAAGTTAAAGCAAAATAATTTAGTAAAAACTTTGTGGGCGAGAAAAATACAATCTATGGCTTTCCCTTACAGGAACGTCTTGTTTATACTTGACTTATGCAACAACACTTTCTTTTGTTTGGCAAGATTAAATTACTCTGAGAAGGAAGTTCCCTGGTCATATATGTGTGACTTAGCCAACTCTTCCACAAACAAGGAGACCTGAAATAAGGAGACTACTCTACAAGTATATTTCCAGAGAGATCAACAGCTCTCTGGATCTTTATATCCTATTTATACTTGCTACAATATTTTCCCCAATATCCACTTCTTTTGTTCTTATTCATTCATATAGCTACTTCCTTTACATTATTCCTTCTGTTCCATCATTTATCACCACTGATTTGCCTCTTCTTCTCAAGGTGGCATCCATAAAAGGAAAGCCATCCTTTGAGTTACAGAAGTATCTGATCAAAATAAATATGAGGATAAAGTGAAGACACTATGAATGAAGAATGAACCTTCTTCAAGTTTTCTGCTTTGAAAAGTAGAAGTAGATCCTTCCAACTTTCTAAGGATTGCCTTTTAATTAATTTTGAAAATTCTGAGGCCCTTCCATTTATATATTATACAAATTTAAATGATAACCATAAGAAAAATGAAAATACAATATGCTATGACATTCTAAATTGCCAAGGATTATTTAGGGATTATTTCTTTTGATGAAAATTCTTATGATGAAAATACAGGTCAGAGCCTGACTCTTAATTTTCATCTTCTGGTTCAAATTTGTCTTTTTACCTTCTATGCTGGCTTGGCTATAATAAAGTTTCAAACTTAGTCTCAAATGATTGATGAGAAAAAAATATGTGGCAAAAGCACTTTTTACACTAACATTATAGTTATATCTTTTCTTTCTTATTGGAATGAAGTTGATACCTACTAGGCAAGTTACTGGTAAATATATTTATGCTAATCTCAAATAAACTATCAATAAAAATATATTAAACCAATCCAGGTATTTAAAGGAAAGGATACTTACTTTTCTGATTGTTTGTGATGAGGAATAGGTGGGGGAGGTCTGCTCTGCTTCTCCTTCGTAAGTAGTGATGTCAGAGTAACTGTTGGGCAAACTGATTTCCCTCTACAGATTAAAAAAACAGGAACACTGTTACTTTCCTGCATGCTTATATGCAGTGCCCATTCATCTACTAGCATTTGCATGCTTTCCAGCTGCTAGATTGGCATGAGCTGGGACAAATGAAGGGAGTTCACTCTGTCTTGTGGAACTGGGGTCTTGAACTCCCAAGTTATAAACTTTTAACAGTCTAAGACTTAGTATCCTAACCACTGAACCGCCACATCCCCCTTCTCTACAGAAAGAAAACCTTACTATTAAAGAACTTGTTATATGATACCTTAGACTATTCTTCTTACTGCATTACTACAACTCCTATTTTGAAAAACATGAATTTTGTAGGTACCAGGATAAGTATTATTATAAAGCTCTCTGGAGTAAATAGATTTTCAGGTTAGATTAATGCTTTCACTAAATCCCAAAATTTGCTAAGAATTTAAAAAATATACTCATGCCATATAGAAATATTAGTGACAAACATCCTGTATACTGACGTATATAAACATGCTTTTCTTTAAAAAACCTTGACGTCATTGGACTAGAGACACCCAGGGAAATGAGCCTATGTGATGATACTTATGTGGATTATTATTTTGTTTCAAATTATGTTTTAATCAAAGTATTACAATGCTCCTATATATAAAGAGAAAGTAAACAATTAAGGACATTTTGAATGAAGAAGTGATCATGGGAATACATCTTTGCTAAACACAAATATATTAAAATTCCTGACACACAAAGAATGCTTAAAATGTTTGCACAATATCAATGTAAAATCAAATTGGTTCAAATGCAGAACATAAAAATTATATTGTTAATTGGAAGATGGTAAATTTGCCATTTATAACAAGAAAACAGAACAACATACTTCACCGCACTGATAACAACATTGCGCTTTGGTTCGTTATCATAGCTCACACTCTCAATGCCGTAAACCTGAGCAAGTTCGTGGATGATTCTACGGTGTTCTCGGTTCATGGGTGGAAAACAATGACTCTTCTTTATGTGCTTGCTCTGCATTGGAGAGATATAATATTTTGATGAAGTTTGGAGAAGACTGAACCATACCATCTATGTCCACTTTATGCATGGAGAATTGGGCAACGATTTTAAGTGTAGCCAATTCCTTGATATATTTAATGAATGTGATTAAGTCTCAGAAGATTTTTTTTATTTGTATTATATCCATTTTATATATTTATATATCTTTTATGCAACTCTGTTTATATTCTTACAATAAACAATTTTATAATTGAACAGACCTGAAATAAAAGCCCATACTTAAAAGTATTAAACTTGAAAAATACTGCTGGTTGGTGTTTCACACAAACACCTCCTTTCTTCTGAACTGAAATCAAGAAATATGATACCACTTTTATACAAGAAACCTGAGTCCTGAAATCAGAAGGATTCAAGTCTTTTATTTTAAGGGCAATCTCACTTCCAATAATGAACACTTTTGTGGTGGTCTTTGCATATTAACTGGTTTTAAGTTTATGATACATTAATTCTGCTTTACCTGTTTGTCCTCCAGTTCCATATCTCTGAACCCTTAGGTTAATTATTATAGATTTTATTATTTAGCATCTATATTCCTCCTCAGCTGCTTATGTCCCACATTGAATGACCTCTGGAACATCTGAATTTTATATTCTGAAGGAATATATTGCTCCTGCAAATCTCAAATGAAGCCAAACAGAAATCTTTACTTGCTGTTATTATGATTTAATAGCATCCTTCTTTGTTGTGAGGGAATATTCCTCCTGGAGGTTCCAAAGATTTTGGAATAAACTAAGGAGCTGGAAACTATTCCAAATAACAGTTAAATGTGATTTTTATATATGGAATAATTATGTCATGGCTAGTTGTGACAAAGAACACACCTACTGAAAATGGAATGATTGTAAATCATTTTTACTGGTTTCATCTGATTTGACATGCATTGTAACTTCCTTTCTATTGGCAGGTGTCTGGATAATGACCATATTCTAGTAATCACCAGACTGGCAGTTTATGGCCCTGAGCATAATCAAGAGATTCTTGATTCATATTATTCCTCATCTGGAAAAGGGCAAGGTAGTGTGGCAGGACCAGATATGCCCTTGCAGTCTCTATGGGATCAGATTTAGAATTTAAAATTAGATACTCCATTTCTGATTATCTATTAATAGTTAATTATTTCATATAAATAAAATAGAAACCCTATTGCTCAATATAGAAACTGGATTTAAACCATAACTTTAAATGTTAGTTTAATCAAGAATGTAACAGCAAAAAAAAAGTATGAAAAACTGTAAAGTATATAGAGCTTCATGTTGCAGTATTTCTTGAGGCAGCAATCTTGAGAGATAAAAATTATGAAATACTGTACCTCTAAAAAAGAAGAAGCAGCTTTAAAAATGTGGAAATAAATTGCCCAAATCATGAAAGCAAACCTTTCTTCTTCATTCTGGCACTTTATTTTTCCTGCTCTTTCTGAAGATCCCTCTTGATAGGTTTAATATTTTAATTCAGTGACACTATCACTCCATTCTCTTCCTACTCTTCTATGCTTCTACATAATGAAAAGAACGAGATTGTTCCCTGAGGACCAAATTCTCTCAATATTTTCTAGAGAATCCGTTCCTTCTGTGGCTGAGAAATCTCTTTCAGGACAGTTGCCTCAGTTGCAGCACTTCCTGCTGTCTCCCAAGGTTATTGTGAGAGCCCATTACACCTTATTACATTTCTAATTATTTACTTAATGCAGAGATTGGCTAAATATGGTGGGCTGCAACCAACAAAATTAGACAGCACATTCAATGGTACTACTTTACAGGAGCATCTTTATCCATACCACAGGGTATGTCGATTATATTTTTCTCTTCTGTCTTTTTTTTAATATACCTTGTTGTAAAATTTTAATTATATTACTTTCATCTAAATACTGCCAAATATTAAATAAAACAAAATGATAAAAAAAAAAATCCAGCTCACAGGATGCCAACTACAACTTCTAGGAATATCGCAAAATTTGTACAACTGCCATTCCAATCTGTCAAAAATGGTTTAGATTACGACAGTATATTTAATCTTATGCAACTGTCCATAGTAAATATGGTGATTGTGTTACTGGCTGTTCACTATAAAATGTAATGTTTAGCACTGGATTTAATTGCTTCATGCCTATATTACTATATTGGTTTTGATAAAAGATTTAAGACTTTATGTACTTTATGGAAATGAACACGTTTTCTACATTACCAACCTTATTGACTGCTTCTATAAGAACTTTCATTTCTTTCTCAACTTCACTGACAAACTTTAAATCTTTTCTGCAGCAGAAAGAAATAATAATTAGGACAAGAACAACAGTTCTGTAACTAAGGATTTTTCTTTCAACCTATCTTAAACTCCCCACTCCCAGCATAAACTGGGTATATCATCAAAGGTTTCTGATTTCCCATAAATTTCACTTTGTTTCTTAAAGAAAATTAATTCTGTTTTTTAAACTCCAAGATTGTAATTCCATATATTTAAAAAATAATGTTTTTTTTAAATGAAAGTATAGTCTTCCCAAACCTGTGAAGATATGGTTGGAAAAATTATCCTTTTTATATTTTATAGTTGTTAGAATAAACTTATCAACAATTTACAATGTCTTTTCTAATGTTGTATACGCTGTTATGCATTGTTGACTGTGCATGTATGTCATTGGAATGAGCAATGACTGATTATGTGCCACCAGATTGGTGCTGACTGTTAGTGATCATGTACATTTTCTCCATGATGATCTATCTCTCCAGAACCTAGTCCTTCAGGTCTTCCAATAGTGTGTACTCATTGCCAGTGCACTTGAATTCATCCACCTTACTGCAGATTGTCTTCTCTTTTCTTCCACCTTTCCCAATTTTATAGACTCCCCAAGAGAACTGGATTATTGCATCATGTGGCTAAAGTACTATAATTTCAGCCAGGAGTGAGTATACTGTGCTGATACATTTGATTGTTTCCTTGGCTATCCACAGTATTGTCAGAGGTCTTCTCCAGCACAAAGCTTCAAAAGCATTAATGTTTTTTCTATCCTGCTTCCAAGTCCAGCTTCTACACCCATAGACTGTCAAAGAAGACTGTAACCCTGCTGCATTCTGTTCTTTGTAGGTACAGAAACATAACAGAGCCTTCATAGCTATCTTGTCAAGTGCTAGTTTGTGATCTATTTCTTGACTGTTGCTTCTTTTATTGTTGATAGCCGCTCCTAAAAGTCAAATGTAATTCACCACTTCAGAATCTTTATTGTTCAATTTAAGGATGGTTTTTGTACCTGTTGCTTCGTCTTTTTAATAAGAGTAAGATACTTTTATCTTAATCCCTTAGTTTTTTAAAATTGTGCTCCTTGATTTTCATTTGCTAGAACTAGAATTTTAAAATAATTTGAATTCTCAACTATAAAGAAGCATTGTCAGTGTAGCACAGGTTATTGATGCTTCCTCCAGTTTCAAATCAACTTCATTTAGAATATATTCAACATTTAGGAAGAATAAATAAAGGGATTATATATATCCTTCTCTCGCTTCTTCATCAACCTGGAGTTTTACCAGGTTTACCAGGTTCTATCTAGATTGGTTTCCTGGCCTGTGTATAGTTTTTGCATGAGAGCAATGAAGTTTCTGGGCTTCCACAGCTTGACAAGGTCAACACAGTCAAAAGCCTTTCCATTTATGTTGCAGTGTGACTCTTTCTGGTATTTTTTTACCCAGGTAGTTGGGATGATCTTTACACCTTTGGTGATTTGCTGGGATTATATATTCCTGGCATACATTCCTAGCATTTTGCTTATCCCTCCCAGGAATATCCTACCATTACAGGTAATCCTTGTTCAGCAAATGCCTTATACGGCAGTCACAATTATAATGATGATGAAAAAGTAACTTTGAAATCCATCTTCATATTTACAACCTTTGTAGGTCTGTAAGCTGAAGTAAGACATAAGCACAGTTGCTGTTTCACCTACAGATTTTGCTTAACAACTGGTTCCAATTGTGGTAGTTAAACAAAGACTACCTGTACCACAATGAGGCCAACACAGCAATACTTGCAGGAGACAATGGTGTATAGTTTAACACTGTAAAGACATAACAGGAATAACAACTAGCAGACTTTTTGTGACTGCAAGCCAAATTATTTCTCACAGCAGAACTGTAGATTCAAATACATGTCCTATGAATCAAAAATAAAATAGTAGTAACAATACAAATGGCAACAGTGGTATTTACATAGGACTATCTCTGAGAAGATGGGCCAGTTAGAAATAGGAAATATAAGCAAACAAATAGATAAATATTTGATCCCTTTCTGTCTAGCCTGAAATAGGAGATAAGAAATAGATATATTTCCATCAAACCAAATTTAGATACTAGAAGAGAACTGACTGAAAGGAAAGCAAGAAAAACAGCAAGTACAGAAAAATTCCAAATGCCCCTCAGCCATGATTTTCACGCAACAGGAGAAACCATTTCTTACCATTGGTCATGATACATACTTCTGACACTGAAAATTCCTCCAACTTTATTAGAAAAACATTCAAAGAATTTCTGAATCATGTCAAGGGAAAAGGTCACACACCAGGGCAAATTGAAAGAAAATATCCTTAGTAGCAAAGCAATTCAAATAATTGTCAGATTTTAATATCTTCACAAAGGTCAACACAATGCCTGATTATGTGAGAAAATTATGTCACATGAAAAATAATGATGCATACCTTCCGTCCTCTTTCAACACATCACTGTACTTGGGTGCAGAGACACGAACATTGAATGGATCAGAATTGTCATCTATGTGAAGAGCCTCAGCAAACCGTCTAATAATAAATAAATATTTAATGTTATCCAATCTAGCAATAGTCAAATCCCAATTTTTAATTTATTGTAAGAGATTATTTATTTCCTTCCAGTCATATAATACTTCACATATTGTTTATTGCGTTAAAATCAATAAAGCAATTTAGCTACCTGTTTCTTTCAAGAGCCAAGCATTCTTCATCACACTGCAACCTAAATGAACAAGGCACAGACATATGATAAATGTTTATTTGAAAATGGTATTACACTTATGCACAAAGAAAGAATATTTCACAAAACAGGAACTTAAATTTATCATGTCTGGCACAGCACTATGCCAGACAGAAATGCAATTGATAATCTCAGGTTAGCAACAATAATGGATCAAACAGAATGGAATATTACACAATAGGTTCTGCAGGCCTCCAAGCCAAAATTGCTATTTAAGAATCACATTTGATTTAATTACTTTATTAAAAGCCTGTCTTTCCATTTCAAATACTAAGGTGGTATGACATTTTCAATTTTACATAATGAAACAAAATCAGTTAAAAACGTATCAATATATTGCATCCGCCAACTAAAATGTAACTAATAAATAATCTCGAAAACAACATAAAAGACAAACTTAGGCTGAATTTAAAAGGTCTTCCCCCACTGATTCATAATTTAGTACCTGGTTTGCTTCATTTCTTTTTTGGTAATCAATCTACTTATCTCTACTGAATCTCCAAGTTGTGGATCTGTTAACTTAGAGGCAATCGATATTGCAGCTATTCTGCAAAAAATAAAAATAAAAATGAAGATAATATTTTATGAAACATATAGTTCTTTAAAAGAAGCTACAGAAATGTATGTATGTGGATGCTAAGGAGAAAGTCAGAATGTATACTGTAATTTCAGAAATCTTTGCCATTTTAGACTGAATTATTGCTTTAATCAGAGGCAGTGAAATAATATAGCCTATGAATGCAACTTTGGCATTAATTCTGCAATCTGAAAAACGTAAACAAGTATCTAGTACATGCACTTGTGATTTTAACTACACTATTATATTACGTTATTCCTTAACAGGTTTTAGTGTTAGATTTCAAGAATATCAGAACTTAATTTTTTTCTCTGAAATTGTAATTTAAAAATTAGATAATGCTCCCCTTTATATTTAGTCAACTTTTCAAACATTTGCTATTAACCTCATATACATAGAGGTGTAAAGAGATGTTTTCTGGCAGGCTCTCAGTTACTCCAGACAGAGTCCTAAATTATAGGTCTGCTGAATTAACAACATCAGTAGAATTAATTTATTCTCTCACCTGCCTCCCCACCTCCCGCTTATGAGAAATGAGTGATGGGAATTATTTTTTTGTAAGACTGGCTACAGCCTATTATATAGAGAATAAATAATATAAAGTATTAAATATTAGCAACTATTATACTATCATATAGAGGCAAAATTATCTCTGGCACTAGAAACACCAGTCTGCTGAAAGTTAAATATCTCCCAGGAGATGTGAATGCAGTATATATTACACAGCCATCCAATTTGGAGCGAGAAAACTCATTACAGACATGTTCAATATGAACCAAGGGAGTAAAATTAGTTGAGCAGGAGAACTGTCCATGACAGCTAGATTAATTGATACTATATGAATACATTCAGAAGGAAATGAAATTACAGCTACACAAGATTTTTTTTATTCTTCTGCTTCTGTGCAATAAAAAAATGAAGGTCATTGCCTTAACAGACCTTTGATAAGTACTTGCTGCTTCTGAGCAAATCATAGACTCTTTTTTTCTTCCACACTCACACTGAAGCTCAACCTATAACATCAGAAAAACAGTAATTAGTATCACAGAAATTTAAAGTCGTAATTGCTAAGCAGCAACCAAGGGCACATTTACTTACTGGAATTAAATGGACTCTTGTTAATTTCAAGACAGCTTAGCTTTTTTATGTCATAATTATGATACTAAACAATTCTGATTATTTGCTAAAATTTAAACTGAGCAGACTAGAGGAGTTTTAAGGTAAAATGTATGAGATATTGTGCATCTTAATCATTTTGCAATGACAAAGACTCAACAAACTGCATTACTAGAAGTGTTGGGGGAGATATATCCAGAGACCTGCACTTTGGAGAGTGCTTCAGGTAGCTCACCTCTATGCTTCTTTTTACACCTACATGAAACCACTGAGGAAAGCCAAAGCAAGGGTTTAGCCATCAGGAATATTGTGGTAATACCCAACTACCGTATTTTTCTGAGTATAAGACGCACCTTTTTACTCCCAAAAAGAGGGTGAAAACTTGGGTGCGTCTTA
>JANHFT010009232.1:0-20887 GCA_032467955.1 Pseudoxenodon macrops
AGCTAAGATTCTGTGAAGTTTGGAGAACCCCCAAATTCCACTCCTGGCTGGCCCCACCCACCCCACCCCTCCCAGAAGTCCCCACGTGACCCATTTTGGTAAGGTAAGTGCAAGGTAAGTGCAAGGCATGCGTGGAGGCTCAGGGAGGGTGAAAAATGGGCCTACCGGAAGGCCAGATTCCAGAGGGCCTCCAGAGCCTGGGGAGGCCATTTTCGCTCTTCCGGAGGCTCAAGGAAAGCCTTTGGAGCCCGAGGAAGGCAAAAATGCCCTCCCCATGGTGCAGGAGGCCAACTAGGCCATGCCCACTGTGGCCACGCCCACCTAGCAACCAGGCAGAGAACCCCTTGCTAAAATTTTTGAAGCCCACTCCTGCAAAGATCTGCTTTACGACCCTCATTGTGACACTTTAAGGATCTTAGAAAA
This sequence comes from Pseudoxenodon macrops, assembly GCA_032467955.1. NCBI lineage: Eukaryota > Metazoa > Chordata > Lepidosauria > Squamata > Pseudoxenodontidae > Pseudoxenodon > Pseudoxenodon macrops. The sequence goes on from JANHFT010009232.1 coordinate 424, forward strand.
AAAACATCACAATTATTAACTCCCTGGGGAATTAGAGTAATTGAAATGCACCATGTAAATTTGTGCAGCTATCACTTCAGTAGTCCCAGTAGTCTGTTCTGGATTATTCAGCTGTGACAATTATATGAATCTTGTATCTGTTGGGAATTCGTTCAAGGTAGGAAATTTGGCTAAATTTTGCTGAAATAGATCTGATGAATAATAAATTATGATAAGATTTCCCCGCTTGGTAACTAGTTAAGTATGAAAAATACATAACGTTTGCTTCATTTAAATAAGAATTTCTAAAATGTGTGTGTGTGTGCATGTGTATATGTAAACCTATCTATCTATCTATCTATCTATCTATCTATCTATCTATGTCTATCTTACGGTATATATGAGAGTATGTATGTGTGTGTATAGTATAGCTTACATAAAATGATAAATGCAGAATAACTCAATAATATATTTCATTTAACTCAGTGTTACCACATCTATTGCTTAACATCATTAAACATAACGATTTTCTAGAAACTGTGATATTTTCTACAACTTACGACAATTGTACCATGCACACATGTATATGTGTACACTGATTTCAAAAAATAATAATATTGGTTGTCAAACTCGGGAATTTTTTTTTTTCTGGTTCTGTGACTTTCCTAAGGGTTAGAAATGCTTCTAAATTTTCTAATAGCAGCAAGAACGTTAAAGCTTAACTGTAAATTGAAATTGAGGTTGCAGTTCTATCATAGGAATTCATTTGCTATCAGAGAAAGAGTAATTGGTTTCTTTCTGACCATAATGCTTCAAAATAAGCTGGATTCATCCATTGTAGTACAGCTCTGTTTTTAAAAAAATGCTTCCGAAGATTAGTTACAATCATGGTGGTAGTTTTCTAAAGAATCATTTATATTAAATTTTCTCAAATAGGTCTGCACTACTAAACTGTTCAAGTTTTGCTTGTCTGCTTGATTTGAACTTAGAAGATATATTTTGGGTCCCTTCACAAAATGTGAAATCTGGGAATAGAAAAGAGAATTATTGGAATAGAAGATCTCACAGTGCAGGATATATAGCTAAGACATGCTTTCTGTTAGTGGATGGTGGGTTTACACATTAAGCAGTTTATTTAGTTTTAGTATAACAATTTACCAGAACCTAGAGATAAATTGTAATTAAAGAAATCATGGCATAATGCAATGTGTTAGGGAAGTCATGAACAGTTAAGTTTGTGAAGGGCATAAAGAACATGTGGTAATTTTCTTGCTTTATGCAAAAATTTCTAATGTCACATCTCATTTAAAGAGTGTGATACATAGTGCTTGGATATTTATTCCACTTATCATGCACCACATGTTATGGAGAACATAATGGCTGCATCCAGAGATATATTTAAGTAATTTGGTAGGAGCCAGACAAGAAAAGAAAAATGACCTCAGCATATGGGTTACATAGTGCTCCAGGGAAGAAGGCTTTAGATTTGTTAGATACTGGAGAATATTTCTGGACAAGCCAGACAAATAGAAGATGGATGGGCTGCACTTGATCAGTAACATCAAAAAGCAGGGAGGTGTTTAAACTGCTCCCTTAGGAAAAGTTGAATTTTGAAGTATCTGATTTAGAGGGCTTTTCCCTAGGGGATCCCAGGGAAAATAGTTTCCATTATTTTTAATGGGAATGGGTAGAAATGGATACATTTGAACATGACAGTCAATAAAAACCCAAATAGCCGTGAGGGAAAAGCAAAAAACAACAACAACCATGTACTTTAGGGGATTATTGAACGATCTCTATAGTACATATGCTTATCTATTTTCTACCGTAAATTTGGGAACCTTAATGTAACTTATTTTTTTATGAATGGATAATATATTACCATACAACATTTATTTAAAAATAAATGCTGAAATAATATATATGTTGTATATATTAGTAAATTTTTATCCCTTCCCAAATTGTTCTGGTGGTAGTTGTTACTGGACCAAAAATAATATCACACTTCAGTGTGAAAATAATTTTCTTTGAAAATAATTGAATGTTAAATATGTGTTCGGTGTATAAAAGAAGTATTTTTTATTTTATTTTAATGGAGTTAGTGATTCTAATTTATGGTTCAGTTAGGCCTAGTCATTCCATTTAAATTGAATGTAAAGCTAAACTGCAGTTAGATCAAGAAATAAGCAAAAGAAGCACCCGGAAGAGTGCAAATGGAGGACTCGCTCAAGAAAAAAAAAAAAAGTTGAATGGCAACCTACCTAATCAAGGCTTATGTAAACAATGTGTACATTTACATATGTAAATGTGTATCTTCCTCTTCTATTTTCCATGGGTTTGGTTTTTTAAGAGAAGGAGATCTTGGCCTAAATCAAGACTTCTACAATATTGATGAAGCATTTAAGGCAATATATTTTACTCTTGAAAGGATGATTTATTTAAAAAGCAATTCACTTCTTCAGAATCAAAAACTGACATGTTCTTAGCAGACAAACCACTGAATTTGGATGTGGACCAACAAACAGAATCTTGTTTCTGTGGTTACCTGTTGAAATGCTGTAATATCTTCAACAAGCCTTATTTAAAAGATAAAGTAAAGACTACAGTATACCCATGAACAGTTTACAAGAAAAACCCACCCTATTATTACCGGTAATTAAAATGGAAATACATAATGTTGTGGGCTAAAAATGCAGAAGAATTCTGTTACAATTCCACTGAGAATGAATTTATTATTCTGCATCTGCCAATGGCAGAACATTAACATCAAATAAAGTTCACTAATATTCATCTGCTTCTATTAATAGTGTCCCAGAAAAGGGTCTCTAAAATTATCTGCTGAACTTTATGAACATATAGAATTATTTTTTTTAAAAGACTTCTTTTTGTATTAAAAAAGGCATTTCAAAACTTTGCATAAAAGAAACCCATTTATCAAAGAATAAAAGCATCATGATTCCCATACATACTCATCACACACGTATATTGTTTCACACAAAGGGTTGTACTGTTGAAACTTCACAACTCACTGTTTTTTCAAGGCCATATCAACTCCATCCACTCACAACTTTCTAAAACATCTCCTTTGTCCTGAGTAATTCATCCTTTATACTTCTTTTTAGAAATTCAAAAATTATTCTATCTCAACATGCTTTTTTCATACTGACTCCTTTGTCTTCCTCTTAGCTTTACAAAAACTCAATATATTTATTTCATGAATATATGAACTTATTTGTGAACTCACATACAACTCCCCTTATAGACCAAGTTGCAATCTTCCATATGCCATGATCATCAATATATATCCTGTATATAGTGATGGGCTTTCATCAACTAAGAGTTCCCAGGACACTTTTTAATAACATAGAAGATGTAAGATGAGTTATCAGTCTTCATTCTACCCCAACTACATACAGCATTCCCTGCTAATAATAAGAATAGTTCACAATCAATTTGGCAGTATTCCATAAACACAACCAAAGCCCAGCTTTACTTCATATATGCTGATGTTATTCAATGCCAGCTTTGACCTAGAAATTACCTTGTAAACTAGTAGAGATACATTGATACAGTGACATAGATTAGACATACAACTAGTTTGTACCAGACGACTTTAACTTGCCTCAAATAAATTCAGCTCAATGATTAAGGCCCATATGCCAGCTTTCAAATATTATGCATCCACTTGTGGATTAGGGCACTGGAAGAAAAAAAATTGAAATGGGGACAGAGGTGGAGTTGGGGGAAAAGAACAAAGTTCACCTATCAAGATAAGGCTTCAACCCATTCTGACTTTAAATAGGCAGTGCAAAAACATTAGGAAAGTATATGTTACAAAGTCAGAGTTTTCAATTTCATTTTGCAAAACCCTAATATTAAGTTCCTGTGCTAGTGTATACATAAAATACACATACACAATGTTAAACAAAAGTAATGAGTTGCTTGACACTATGGCTGTGTGAGATTTTGATTCACAGATCTGAACTGAATAAAGACGATAACATTTTCAATTTAAAAAACCAAACTGATTTGAAGTTCTCCGAAGAAATGCTTCATATGGATGATTTTTGGATTTCCACAAACATTTTCTTTCCCAGTCTGATTTTAAATACCACTGAAATTATTTTGATGGGTTCATTTGTATGCCTGGATTAGGGAGGTTTTGCTGTGCTAATAAGTTTAACATGGAGACATAATTTATTGTGTATTTGAAAATATATCCATACTGTTGCTCTTTGCCCTAGCAACCATGTCCCATTCTTTTATCCTTTTAGAAAGGGAAATCAGCATTTTCCTCAGCATTTTTAAAATGGACATTAAATTAGAAATTTTGGACACAATCCAGTTTTGTTAATAGAAGTCAATTAGTTTCTGAATTGTCTGCACTTGTGGTCTGAATTGTAGCCATTTTATCCCAGTGTTAATGGGTCTATTTCAAAAATTACATTTGAGAACATATTTGTCTGAACTGGTTTTCAATTATCTCCTGGCTATAAAAAGAGAGAAAAGGTAAAAAGTCATCCTAACCTTTTGTATTTACTGTATGATACTTGCATCCATATGCATCTTAATTAAAGTAATGCCCAAATTAAAAACAATACTCATTGAGTAACAAAAGCTCTAGCCTGTTTATTTAATATTTTGAGATTGGCAGGTAGTATCGCTAAGCATTTGTAGCTTATAAATGAATAAATACAAATGACCAAATCAGGTGCCATTGCTTCTTTTCTAAATAAAAATTACTTCTCACTAATTAGGGCAATTCATTTTCTATCCAGTAGCTAGAAGCCAACAACATAAAAGCTTTCTATATCATCTCAGTTTTAATTATATTTATTTATCTCTTATCATACACCCACATTGTGGCCTTTTTTAGATGTCTCTATAATGATAAGGATGGTATTAAAACATTCAAAATAGTGATTTCTATACTTTCATCAAGCTGTTTAAGAACCTGGCCATATTTGGGCATTATAGAAGGCTAATGATTATCAAATGGGAGGTAACTTTCTACCTAAAGCCGAATCAATAATGTCTAAACCACAGAGCTATCTGTGTATACCCCTAGAATATCTACAAAAAAGAAGGTTTTGCAAATATGTATATATTGTATTGACATCCACCTGAATTGGCTACTTTGTTCTCAAGGTCATTAGTCACATAAAAATCAATGCATATACAATGCACAAGCAAAACATTGCTTTCTTTTCATAAATAATTAATGCATGCATGGATGAATAAAAAAGTCTAATATTATTTCCATGTTGAAAAAGGTTCCTGCAATCTATTTATGAGGACTAACTGTCCAGTGTGCCAGTGGGTGGTCTTACTATCTTTCCTTTTTCTGGGAAATTGCGCTGGCCAGAATTCACTGTCACAGTCGGTAACCTTAAACCCTCAAAGAGCCACAAAGGTCCTAACTGGAAGCCCCCTCTTTCAATTCTGGAGCCGACCGGAATTCCAGTTCTCCCACCATAGTCTCTCCTCCTAGTGGGGTGTCCTTTTTCTTCTACTTGTCCTAACTAAAAGCCCTATCAATTGTGGAACCGACCAGAAAGCCCACCCCTTGTCATAGAGTCTCCTCCTGGCACGCCATGCTTCCCCCCCTAACCGGAAGCTCCTCTCAAAATTGTGGTACCGACCAGCAACAGGGAGCCACAGCAGAGGAAAGAAAGAGCCACATGCAGCTCCAGAGCCGCTGGTTGCTGACCCCTGGGCTACACAATCTCTGCTGCAATGCTGTCCCTGTTTCTTATGAGATTACTAATTCACCATGAATCCTTACTGAAAGTACAATTTTAAGAGCAAATCACACACCCCCACCAAAGGGAAATAAAAGTGCTAGACAGATTTTATTCTTGCTATCATTTGTCCTGTCATGGAACTGCTGAAAGCAATGCATCTCTGCTTTGCAAACTTCATGAAAAGATGCTAATGATAAACTGGATATACATGAATGATAATCCAGGGTTACTGACCAGCAAATAGTGTGGCTGGAAACCATGAATGGATATAACTATTTACCCTGCCACACAGCATAATAATTTAAAACCCCAGTTGAATAGCTTTGTTATTGAGACATAAAAAGCCACAAATATTTAGAATTGGGTTGTTAATTCCATATTATAAAACCAATCTGTAGTAACTTAAGCTGAACATGTAATCAAATATTTGCAATTAAATAGTAAGTCATGAAGTGTTCCATAATAATTAGATAATTTCACTGCTTTTTATACAAAAATTGGGAGTTTAGTTAGGTAAGAGAATAGTCTTCAGGAAGAAATTCCATTCTGAGTAGAATATATAAAGTACCGTACTTTCTAAACAAATATTTTGAGTGGACACTCGTACCATTATCTGTCATAAACCTGAAAGCTTCGATTGGGTATTTTATTTAAAAATCTTTTAAAAATTACAAACAACAAACAAACAATATAGAGACTATGTCAACTAAACAACTAGCAGCAACAACAACAAAAATCTAAGCAGAAGAGAATCCCATCTCCTTTGAAAACCTCACAAATTATTTAAAAATAAATCTATTCATGTATTGTCCATGGCATGTCCTTTGTGTTTTTAAAGATCTGAAATGTTGACCTGGGACAATGGTGTATGCCTCTGGAAGTTCTTAGGATCTGGTAGAAAATAATTACGGTACGTTTCATAAAAGTGGTGAAAGAAAACATCCTTGCAATGTTATATTGACCTCTCTGTTTTCATTCATCAACAGAAAGTGATTTTACACTATCCTGCCTGGTAATGCAAAGTTGTTCTCATAAAAGCAATCAATTATCCTTATCAAGGAATAATGAAGCTCACCTTGTCCTTCTACTATCATTGAAATTCACTTGTATAGATATCATTGTACAAATGTTAAAGAGCGCATGAGGAATTGCATTTTTATAAAACAATTTTCCTTATCTTATTGTGAAATCCTTGTACCATTTATAGTGCTACCATTATACCATTGTCAGAACACAACATTCTGTTCTTAGAGATGTGTTCCTTTAATTATATCCTTCCTCTATTAATCATACCTGTGGCAGCTTAATGTTTGAGCTGTAGCACATAAAGTAATTTATTAAAATCTGTTTCAGGCCTTTGAGTTGGCTTTAAAATATTTATGACTATTTTCTCCACGTTTGGCCTAAAGACTTATATTTTTGAAAGGGCAAGATGCACAGCTGAATATCCAAGCCATTTTAATTGTTGAGATATAACTCATTTAAACATGCTTCAATAGACATATTCTGCAATTTGGCAACATTTGTTCATAGTTCTGGAATTGGGACCAAGATTATTGCTCAGTTTATATAATCACTTTGTAATATTCTGATACACACAGTATTTAAATATGTTTAAATATATTTATATTATTTTAATGTATGTTATATCATTTAATGGTTTTTATAGAATAAGCAGAGGGGCAATAAATATTTATTAACATCTAGTGGCTTTATTAACATCTAGTGACCTAGGGAGCTAGAGAGTTATCCCTCCCCCATTAAATAAAACAAATAAAACTACTGAAATAAATACTTTTTACTATATATGTACCAACCTGAATCTATCAGAGGCAGCCAAATGAAAAAAGTTAACACTGCTACTTTCAAGTGCAATCAGCTTTATGGGCACATTGGCCCTAAAGTGTTTAAAGCTTTAAAGCTAAAAGCCAACTCTTTATGTTGCAATTGAAAATGGTCTCAAAGTTGTTACCAGTGCAGCTGCTAACATAATTTTTTCACATGATTTGATCAACTAACAGTATCAGGGCAGTAGTATTTATACATAGTCTTTAAACTAGTGTTAAATACAGCTGCATATATATTTCTCTAGTTTGTATATGACTAGTGATTAAATAATTGAATTCCTCACTGGACAGGGATATCCAGTTAGAACTGCAACTAGTGTATCCACCTTAACTGGTAATCAGGTTTCCCAAAAATGATATATAACTTCCTCAGTTATCTATAAATATAGAACTCCCAAACTGCAAGCTTGATCCTCCAATAGGAATGCAGTTCCATGAAAGATTAGGACTCATCAGACAATGGCGCAGTGGTTAGAATGCAGTATCACAGACTAATTCTGCTGACAGCTGATTGCCATATGAATATTCCTAGAGATTGGTGCAAGGAAGGAGGAGGAGGAGGAAACAGCTGACTCTTCTTCTGTATTGCCTTGTATTTTGTTTGCTTTGCAATTTAAGAATTGTTAGGTATTAGAATTTTTTTAGCTTTCCAGTAAAATTGTGGACTGCATTTCATGTCTGATCTCATACTGCTATTTCCAATAACATTTGCAATTTCACCCATTTATGCAGCATTTGCCTCTTTGAAGGGCTAGGAAGTGAACTGTAATCCAATGAATTTGAAAGGCTGTAGACTGAAAGGATGATTGAAACCTGGACTTCCTGAAGTGAATTACTTATTTTAATAGTGTTGATTTTGCATGGGTGTTTATTCCATGCTGATCTAGACCAGCTGTTTTCAACACATGGCTCTTTACATTCATTGGATTACAATTTCCTCCATCCCTAACATACCAGTACCTATTGGTTTGGAGTTGTAGTGTTTATACTTGTAGGGTCCAATATTCAGGAGGTCTAGCTGGGAAGACTCATTTGTAACCTGTGGTGGCACACTGGTTAGAATGTAATATTGCAGGCTAATTCTGCTGACTGCCAGGGGTTCAATCCTCACTGGCTCAAGGTTGATTCAGCCTTCCATCCTTCCGAGGATGGTCAGCAAAATGAGAATCCAGATTGTTGGGGGTAGATAAAAGTAATAGGATGACTCTATAAACTGCTTAGAGAGAGGGCTGTAAAGCACTGTAAAGCGGTATATAAGTCCAAGTGCAATTGCAATTTGCAAATACCACTGAAGTATATGCAGAATTTCAGGTTAGAATTATAGGTAGCTCACTTCTTTTTTAGTATCACTGAACTTTGTACTTCCTTTTTAGTATCACTGAAGGAAGGTAATCTCTCATTACAAATATGGAAGAGAGGCTGAATAAACTAATTCTGTGAGATATGAGACAAATTTGAAAAGATCCCTAATGACATTTGTCAACAAAAATACTGGTAAACATCATATATTGTCCGTGCCAGAATATGAAAATCTTATTGAAATACAATGTAGCTGTGCTTTAAAAACAAAATTTAAATCCATTCACTGAATTACTTTTGAATAGAACTGATAGATGTATACTCATCAGTAGCCGAAAAGGTTATCCAAGATCTGGTCCATTTCATGTACACCTATCGATGTGAAATCAGGCTTTTCAGCTTTCATTTCTTTTTTGTGTGTATGAAAATAACCTTATTATGCTGTTCTCCTTTGTCCTGGTAAATCTTAATATTCCCATCTTATTATTATCCAAGGTGTTTTGTCATGCATGATAGTGGTAATCTCACCAACTGTCCATGATTAATATTTTTAAATATTCGTAAAGAAAGCAAGAAGAAACCAGATTTTGCTAGAGTGGGATGAGTTCAGACATTAAAGAATAGGTTGTTTGCATGCAATGTAAGCAGTCTGAACATTACATAATGTCTAAGTCATTCATTTATATAATACAAATATAGTTGTTCAAGCAGAAGTGTAAAAGATTAGTAAATATTGTAAAAAAAGGAAGATTATGCCAGGATCTTTCATTGTTAATGATTTGCTGAAATCTGTGAGAATAACCTATTTATCTCTCCCCTTCAAGAATTTACTTCTTAGAAAAATAATGCATATCTCTTTTTTGCTTTAATGAAAATCAGCTGAAGCAAATGTTCATGGATTTTCAACACTTTAAGCACTAATGGGAACATACAGCATTATCTATATTTTGACAAGTGTGGGAGCTGGTAGCAATGTAAGTGTTTCTTCATTAATCTAGATTTCTATAATTGCATTGAACTTCTTTTGTTTTTGTTAAATGTTTCACGTTGCTTATGGACAAAAATTTCTTTGTTAACTTCTATTTTGAAAGGTTAACAGGAATAAAACAAATCCTTCAACTGTAGTTTATTTATTTTTAAATATACTTGAATTGAATAAACTGAGCAGACTAAAAATGGTTAGTCCTTGGGCTTTACTATATATTTATTTTTAAGACAGGTGTGTGTGTGTGTGTGTGTTTGGGTAACTCAGTTTAAGATATAGTGCTTGTAGATGATAAAATATGCCATTCCTGCATTGTAGAAGAAGGTAGATGACAAAAATTAATATGTGGACATAAGTAAAATAAACATAACATCTTAGGAACACAATAAAGCTCTGCTGAATGGAATTATATCTTTAAGTGGTCATTAGGGCCATTAGGATAACTATGGAAAGAAAGCATAAACAAAATGGTAATTAGGTGTGACACTGTGCTTTTTCCTTGATTTGCTCTTGGAAAAGTCTATTAATATCCTCTTTCCTTAGGCAGACTGCAGAACTATACAGTTTATCTGCTCTTTCTTTAGAGTCACAGAGACCAAGCAGACTCACACAGATCTTGATTTTGTTTGGAAATCTGCCATCCTGTACAATTGTCTGTAAAAGTTTAGCATAGCAGATGACCATCTGGACTGTCACGGAAGTGACAAGACTTGGATTTATACATATGAAGTGTTGTGCATCAAAGAGGCAACATGGTTCTTTTCTTTAGGAAAAGAGGGATGTGACCGGTTTGTCACATTGCCTCACAGCTTCAGGCTACTGATACTATTAGACTAAGCTTTTAAGGAGAGGCAAGAACAAAAGAAACTCTTTTGCTTTGTTTTTAGAAATGAGGAATCTATTTGCAGAATTGCTTTACTTAATGTATTTTTATTTTCTTTTATTTAAAATGTGTATATGTTCCCCAACTCACTGAGAAAAAAATACAGGAAAAATGTAGGAAAAAAATCAGCAAAACTTAATGAAAAGAATACAAAACCATAAAACACACATCTACAATACTAATAACAATGAAGTAATATAACGATGAGTCAACAGCAATAACACCATCATCTAACCAGGAGTCCAGCATATTGCAACCTAGAAGACTGGGAAAGAGATAGATCTTGACACCTTTTCTAAAAGCCAGGAGACTATGAGCCAAATGTCTATCAGGACAAAGGTACTGGCTGCCTCTAGGGAAAAAATGGTCCTATGCCACAGTGGTGGGATTAATTTTTTCTACTCTCGATTCTGTGGGTGTGGCTTGGTGGGCGTAGCAGGGGAAGGTTACTGCAAAATCCCCATTTCCTCCTGATCAACTGGGACTCGGGAGGCAGAGAATAGATGGGGGTGGGGCCATTGAGAGGTGGTATTTACCGGTTCTCTGAACTACTCAAAATTTCTACTACTGGTTCTCCAGAACTGGTCAGAACCTGCTGAAACCCACCTCTGTACTGGCTGCCTTTAGGGAAAAACGGGTCCTATGCCATGTAGGGCACAAAGTAATAATCAGCGTCTTGAATTGCACTGGAAGTGAGTGCAGCTTGTGGAAAAGTATTGTCATATGGATATGCTGAGAAGGAAATTCAGGTCCTACAAAACTGGAAGTTGCCAAAGTGAGGGAAACTGTGTTTTATACTACGGTACTAAATGAGTTTGCCTATCATGCTTTATATATCATTGGGTATTGTACCTGGGATGTCTGCTTTTAAACTTTGGTTTTAATGTGATATAGAAAGTATTGACACTGAATTGGCTGGTTCTTGCCTGGTTCCAGTGAACCAACCAAGTGAATCTTGGCTGGTTTCAGTTCCATAAACCTGGGTTCAGCATGCAAATATTACTTTATCAAAAGGTGCATATTCTAATACTATTTTAGAGGTAGCTGTGATGGGCTTCACATTTTTTCAACTTTGGTTTCATTCCCTATATGTCCTCTCATGTAAATCACAATCTTACTTTAAGCATTCCTTTTAAATATTTATGAATGGATCTACTTAGCACTTACATTACTATTATAAATTACATAGAATTTAAGTAAAACTGACCTTTGGGTCAGTATTTTCTGGCAGTTAATGACTGCCAGACAGTGACTAAGCTGAACAGTGACTAAGTTCAGTCACTGTTACCAGTAATGGTCCATTCACAAAATCATTATTACCTTCATAAATCTTTCTGAATAAAGAGTATAAAAAGCACACTTTTTCATGCCCAGTAATGGATAGTCAGTTCTCTTTCTAGCAATAGACAGATAAAACTCATGAAAATAAGGTTGATTCAATGAAACCATAGGTGCATTTTCAAAAGTGATTCTTCCTGTCCAATTTTTCTCATTTCAATTTTTGAAAATAGGTACTATTATATATTGCGGTGAAGGAAACTACAGTCTTCTGAATATTACTTAATGTCAGGATAACCAATAGTGATTGTTATGCTCAACATCATGTGAAGACCCAGAAGCCTATGCTTATTACATAAACATCATAAGGGTTAACTATCATGTACTTTCATGTCTACACTCTTAATATATTTGTATTTTAGAAAACTCTGTGGAAGGTTTTGGGCTCTTTCTAATGGCTGCAGTTACAATTTCTGTAGTTACAATTTCTGAAAGTGCAGAGAACTACTTTAGAGATATTAAATAGAGCCAATCTTGATTATCTTCTGAGATCAAATTCCTAAATGTTACCATTAAGCTAAGCAAGATTGGCCCTGATTAGCATTTGCATGAGGGACATCTAGAAATTCTAAGGCAGTTGGCAAAGCTGAAAAGTTGAAATATCCCAGGAGAAAATAATGTGAAATCGCTTGTAGCACTGCCAAGAAAACTACATAGATATGGTAATTAGGAAATCATATCAAGGGCATGTTTTATTATGGAAGACAAGTAAATTTTTCCTTTGTGCAGCACTACTGCTGGAAAAGTCTTTCTGTTGTGCACTTGGTCCCAAGTTGTCCCAATATCAATAAAGTAAGTTAATTAATGAGTTAATGAGTGAGTTAATAAGCTGTACAGCCATTACAATTGCCTTCCAGATATGTTGTATCAATGTACCTTATGATTTCCATTTTAAAACATGGCTTCCTTTAGTGAAGTTGGGTAATCAAACTGTGTGCCATAAAATATGAAGAAAGTATCTCCCAGAATAGAAATTTCATTGTGATAAAAGCAGAGATTCCTAGCTGAATATTTATATATGTATTTGCAAAATACATCACATTGTTGTTAGATATTAAAGTTATTATTACCAGAAATGTGATACCTCTCACGTGATGCTGTTTTTACACTGAGTACTGCATTAATGGGGCATTTCTGATGAGACATTATGGAGTGTCAGGACCCTAGAAACAATAGAACATAAACATCAACTAATACAATTCAGGTTTTGTGTTAGTATTATACAGAGGTGGGCTCCTACTGGTTTGGACCAGTTCTACCAAGTAGGTAGTAGGCCACTGGTGACGGGGGAAAAAATTAAAGAATTTTAAAGGTTTTTTTTCTTCTGCACATGCGCAGAAGCTGAGTTTCCGACACTGCAAATGCGTCGCCATCTTGTTTTTGGTCTTTTTTTGGGGGGGAATGTTTTTCTACTGCGCATGCGCGTACCCATGAGGCACGTGTGTGCCCATGCGGCATGCCCATGCGGCGTGCCCTGTGGCACGGGAGGCAGCAAACGGGCAGCGAGGTAAGTTAGAACCCACCCCTGGTGTTATATGTTACAGGAATTCCCTCTCCTCTCCTCTTTGATAAGTTCAGAAATATTCAGAAACATTTGCCCTTAAATAGCAAATGTATTTTTATTTTTCTGAATCAGTATGCAGTTGATAATGGTTCTGTGTCTCCAACTTCCCTTTAGACGATCACAAAACATGTCCAATTACATTTTGTGGTTCAAGGACATGGTGGGCCATGTGAAGTGAGTCAGCTAACTTTAAGTTTATCCAGTTTTAAACAAATAATTATATGCCTATGTTATCTAACTTTTCTGATGTTAATTTCAAACACAGTTTGCTTACATTGAACTTCAGCTGGTGCTACATGTCTAATTTTCTGTTTGTTTGTTTTTTGCTATCTAAAAATATTTTTCCTAGAATTCATTGCAATTTTTATAACATCAGTTGATATTTCTACTTCAATGCAATTAATTCATTTTTAAAAGATGTCAGTCAGTCTACTGAAAACATTTTTTCACAGTAATTTTTTTAAAAAAAAAGACAATACTGTTTATTCCAATACTGGAAGTATATCTTGCCTTGTGTTCCAGAGGTCAAAGGAACAATTTTACTGGCATCATTTTGGATCTGGAGATTGAAAAAAGAAGATACGGATAGAATATTGGTCAGACTTTTCCTGTGGTGTGAGGACTTTACAGTTTACGGGCAGTACTTTGAATAACTCTTGAAAATAAAATAAAATGTGAAATATTGGCTTAATTTGATTGTCATCTACAGGGAAAATTAGTGTAGATGTTTGATAATCTAGTCACCATATTTTGTACTAAGTGAAATGAGTCTCACATACAAATCATTGCCATAAACATTGCTTTGGTGACATAGATCACCATTCAGATTTATTGGATAATTTCAGATTTTAGCAAATGGAGAGTATGAAAAAAAATTCTCCATTCATTTCCTCTACAGTGTGTATCATTCATCCTATTTCCCTGTAATCACTTTCTTCATATCATATCTATACATTCAAAAATATACCTGTTAATTAAAAAGTAGACTAAGATATTAACATAAATTATTACTATTAAGGATTGAATGCATTTTGTCTTATTAACATTTTATTCTTTTATGGAAATGTTTCCTACTGTGTAGACAAATCTGTGTAGAAGGATCTTTAATAATCATGTTATACTACCATGCTATTCTGTTTCTCAGCAGCTCTCTAATGCATACATAGATTTTTCATCAGTGTTTAATTTGCTTAATTTTTATTAACTGTCTTAGAAAGTTGCCCTCTTCCAATTCTTTGACTCTCCATGGAACTGCATGGCTGGCTGTCTTTCTCTTTTCATTATAGATTTTATATTTCATGACACATCAATCACTTTTCAGTGTTGCAATATTCATTTTACCAAATTCTGTAAAACACTTGCATACTTTTTTGAAATCTTACATTTATTTTGATCTTAGTTCTGTTTATTTTTACTAAGCATTAGTGCCATCTGCAACTATGCTCATTTTAATGTATATTTTATTTCATTTGCTATGTTTATTCAACCAAATAAATTGTGATTCAATGTCATTTTGCTAATTCCATAACTGTGACAAACAATTTGTCCCCTTGTATGTATAAATAAATATTTTATTCAGCTATAAAAGTACTTTTCAAATGCTATTCAAGATGCAACAAACAAGTGCAAATTAAAAACCGAAAACCAAATCTTATATTCACATAGAAAACTCCTTTGACAATTGGAGATTTGCCTGTATCCTGAGGATAGTTGCTAACTGCTTTAGAGAAGATAATGGGGCAACAAAGGCTCTCTCTCACACTCAGAAAAATATATGACCTTTGGGAGAGAGAAGAAAGAAAGCTGGCTGAGAAATGTTATTTGTCTTAAGACCAGAATAATTCCTATTGGAGTCATTTATTCAACATTGCAGTCTTTTGTAAGGTTATCCTCCTATGTTGAAAACTAACATTCCCCGATTTTAAAAGAGTGAACTTTGAAAACTCTTGCAGAAATTACTTGCTCCCCTCCTCTCTTTTTCACCGAACTCATAGTTTCCTTCTGATACAGTACAAGAAAAAATATAGTACATAGAACAGAACATAGAATATCTTAAGCAGTTGGAAGGGAGCCTGGAAATCTCTAGTCCAATCCCCTGCTCAGGCAGGAGATCCTGCACCATTTCAGACAAATGGTTGTTCAGTCTCTTCTTAAAAGTCTCCAATGATGGAGCACCTACAACTTCTAAAGGCAAGCTGTTGCACTAGTTGATTGTTCTCATTGACAAAAAATTCCTCCTTAGTTCCAGGTTGGTTCTCTTCTCGATTAATTTCTGTCCATTATTTCTTGTCCTGCCTACAGGTCAAAATAGGTTGACCTCCTCTTTTTTGTGGCAGCACCTTAAATATTGGAACGCTGCTATTCTTTTCATTAGACTAGGTGTGGTAAGTTTAAATGGCTAGATGTGAATAAGTTTAATTAGTTATATGATTAAAGTTAAATTTTATTTTATTCAAACAATGCCAGATTGATTGTGCTCTTCCCAATTTTTAATTTTGTCTGTTTTAATGTTAATCTCTAAATAAATTTTAATTGTATTTTCCTTACAAATCATATGTGTTCATGAATGAAAACAAAAAGTGTTTTTTGATAGATTATTGTCTGCCTTTGTTTCAGCTCGTTATATTTCTAATCAGGAAAATATGAAACCCAATTATTAAGAGGAGTAGCACATTTGGTAGTATTAACTACAACTTATTGTTATTACAATTAACCAAAGCATGGCTTTTAAAATGAAAAATCAGCTTTTCCCTAGCTTTACAACTATTATTTAGTTTAAGTGATTATAATAATCAAAATTATATTTCAAACTGTTTGAAAACTTCCTCAATTTCTGTTAAATGTATTATATAATGTGTGTGAGTTTTAATATTATATAATTAAAATCGGAAAATGCCATCTTTAGTTATCTCTTGAAAACCTATTGATAGTTATTGTAAACTATCATGCAATATACAAAGAACAAAATTCTTAGAAAGGAGATAGAATGGAAAAAAATAAAAAGCATTTGTGAATAAAACATAGCTGAAAAAGCAGGAGGAATCAAAATCTCTTTGAGAATGTTAGGCCACAATGTTTAAAGCCATGAATGCATAACGTAAAGTTTTCGTGCAGAATCTATTATATTGAGGCAAAACTAGCCTAACTTATAAGGTTTGACTTTAATCCTCTCTCTCTATGTAACACTGAAATATTATTAGAAAAATTGAATGCTTAAATGGCATTCAAAGAGCAAGGTCTATTGAAATCTTGCATTTTTGGTAGATAAACTTCAAGATTTTTTATACTGATCTAAGATGGTGCTGAGGGAAGTGTGTTGCAAAACCTGTTTTACTACAGGTTGTCCATGATGTACTAAGTATGATATACTTATCGTAGATACTTCACATAACAGTAGAGAAGATAATTAAGTTTCAAATTAATGCAGGAATCATTTGATGAAATCCAGTATTAAATAAAGAGACTCTTAACACCTTATATGATTCTCTTCACTTATTGGTTTATTTCCTTGAACAGCCCCAATCTGTCCATATAATCCTTTCATCCTCTGAAATAGACAACATTTCTTCTAAGGAATATTAAAGGTCTGAGTTCTTAACGTGAAAAGAGAATTTTTTTTATTAACTGAAACCTGAAGTTAATTTTTGGGGAAAAAATCCATATTCTCCCTGATAAATTCCAATAGGTGCACCATAAATTTTAATGTTCAACATTTGGGGTGTTTAAAATATGAATATGGTGTTATTAACTCCAGCTGAGTAGTTCATATTTTGATAATGTGTGTGTACAGACACACACAGTATATTGCCTGAATATCTTGTTATTCTGCTTTATTTAAGGATGAGGCATATAATTATGAGTATCATAGTGAATCACATACATTTAAGGGTAATAATTATTACCCAAAAATTGCTCAGAGGCAGCAGCTCACAATCCCAGAAGGGACAAGTAAGTTGCATTTCCCTTTCCACTGAAAGCAAAAGAGAAAGAAACTTAGGTGTTAATTGCTTTGAAATAAGTCTTCATGCACATTTACATGCACAATCTCTCTCACACACACACATTTTAAAACAAATGTACTGTTTAGAATTCTTGTGCTGTCATCATAACTTTTTCTCAGTAAATCTAAGTACTCACATCTCAGAAATACTTTTGCTTTGGTGGTTTGCTTTTATATAGGTTTAGTGCTACAGAGTTCTGACAGTGGCTAGGGATTTGAATTTAGTTTTAGGTTCTTTAACTGAATATTAATTAAAGCATATGCAGCAGATTTATTTGGAGTAGTGGGAAAACCAGGAAAATAATTGGCCTCTTGATTGAAACAACTGTGACAATGTAATATAATGTTTATAATCAAGAACTCAGTGGGTAAAATCCATTAAAACTCAGGGGCAAGAGGTTTGTTGTTTCTAGAGCTTTATACTTGACTTTGGGGACACCAAATGAGCAAATAACATTTTAAACAACATAATAAATCTTTAAGAAATTTCCTAAGCTCAATCAGTTGGTTTAGCTGTAACCCTAATGTTGCACTGTATGAATGCATGGAAGAGTCTTCATCCAGGAGGATTTCTGATATAATAATACAAAAATGTATGAAAAAATAATGTATTTAATTATTAATGCATATAAACAGTCCAAGTGTAAATGAGATGGCTTAAACATGAGATCTAAAAATGATGAGAAGACTGCATTCTAGATACAGCTTTCTTGAAAAGGTGAGAAAATGTAGATATATTTGCATATGATTTAGGATTCAGAAAGTCTTCTCCCAAACTTTTCTCCAAATGTATCATAGGGTTACTGAATGTAGCTGGAGTTTATCATTTGGTATTCAAATCATAACATATTTCCCCTATTTGCTATGATTCTAAAGAAACACACACACACTGTTAAAACAGAAAATTTCATTGAAGAGACTGAATGATTTAGAAACAATAAAGTGTACAATGTGTCACTAAATTTCCTTTTTTAAATCTCAGCAATAACAAGACTATCCAGTTAATTGTCAATTTCATGGATGACTTCTACTCTTTGTAATCTTTGCTATTTAATGTCATGTTTATTATTTGCTTATTAAATATAAATATTACTGCTGATGTTTGAAGTCACTAGAATATTTCTTTTTAAACATGCTTGAGTACATTTTGTGGTTATTATTGATTTTAGTTGTGAACTTATTATATATAGAACAGAAGATGATTTTAAAGATCAAAAGTAACCATTAATGGAAAATAATTTATTGAGGAAACAAAATATTTTTTATTATGTTCTCTGTAATTACTTTATGAATTTATCCAAAGGGAAGACAACCCTCATTTTACGATTATTCCTAACCCTTCGCCCACCCAGATATATATATACAGTATCTCTCAGCCAGAATTTATATTCTCCAGTGAAGATATGTCAGAAAGATAAATTAGTATTAACTGAACTAGTAAAAACATTTAATCATAAAACTAATATATTATTTAATTTTCAATCAAAATTGTTCATCAGTAAAATAAATTCTACTATGTACAGAATTAATTTATTTGAATATATCAACCATTCTCTTTCAATCAAAAGAAAGAAAGAAAAAGAAAGGGAGGGAGGGAGGAATGAATCAGAAAAAACAGGTGCCTTCTAACTTTCTTTTCAACAGGTTTAAGCAAATTCATTACCTCATTTTTTTTTTGGTTATTCTTTTTTAAACTACTTTCATATACAGAAATTTGTACACAGAAAAACAAGACACATACCTTCCCTTCCTCTTTCCTGGAAAGACAGCAAAAATACAAGTTTGGGAGGGAGAGGAGAGGAGAAATGGACAGACAGTAATAAGTACATTTGAAGACCTAGAAAGGTTTTGGCACAGTAGCAGCTAATAATATTTTACATTTACAGCACTTCATGCAAAGTTAAAAAAAGCAACCATTATATGGGTAGTCCTCAACTTATAACTATTTGTTTAGTGAGGCTTCGGAATTACATCAGCACTGAATAAATGACTTATGACTGTTTTTCACACTTATGACCGTTACAGCATCTTCATGGTCACATTGATCAAAATTCAGGTGCTTGGCAACTGGCATGAATTTATGACATTTGCACTGTCCCATGGTCAAGTGATCACCATTTGTAACCTTCCCAGCAAGCTTCTGACAAGCAAAGTCAGTGGGAGAAACCAGATTTGCTTAATGATCACTTGATTCACTTTAAAACAGTACCCAAAAGATCATAGCATGAGGCGCAACTTAACCACTGCTTGCTTAGCAACATAAATTTTGGGCTCAATTGTGATTGTACGTCAAGGACTACTTGTAAAGGCTGCAGTATAGAATAATCCTGTCACAGGTAGCACTGTGAGATGGAGCAACATGGATACTGGCATTTAAAGTAAAACAAAATGTTCTAATATTCTATTGAAGAAGTCCGTAGAGCTTTTTGCCTCAGGTGTACATAGAAGAACAAATTGGGTTTAAAGTGTTCAATCATTCAATTGCTCTCAACTCCATTGTGACCAAATGAAGATCACTTGTCCAGGATTGCAGGTCACTCCTTTTTTGAATTTTATAAGCTCATGTTTGTATCTTCAGTGATAGTATATAGCTGTCTTGTCTTCAGTTTCTTTTTTATTTACTTTAGTTTTTTTCAAGCATCAGAATCTTTTGCCATGTGTCTTGTTTACCCATTAGAGATCAAAACAAACAAACAAACAAACATCTCCCACAGGCAGGTGTTGGAGGAAATGACCATCTAGGTTCTCTTCCAAGTGGGGAAGAAGACATTGGAAACATGGAGACTGCTTGGAAAGATGGTTTTAATGGTGGACAGCAGGACCTC
>JANHFT010009234.1:0-24450 GCA_032467955.1 Pseudoxenodon macrops
TAGAATAGAATAGAATTCTTTATTGGCCAAGTGTGATTGGACACACAAGGAATTTGTCTTTGGTGCATGTGCTCAGTGTACACAAAAGGACAACATACATT
Organism: Pseudoxenodon macrops; assembly: GCA_032467955.1. Taxonomy (NCBI): domain Eukaryota; kingdom Metazoa; phylum Chordata; class Lepidosauria; order Squamata; family Pseudoxenodontidae; genus Pseudoxenodon; species Pseudoxenodon macrops. The sequence goes on from JANHFT010009234.1 coordinate 102, forward strand.
TGTCAAGAATCATAAGGTACAACACGTAACTATAGTCATAGGGTACAAATAACCAATCAGGAAACAATATAAATAAAAATCATAAGGATACAAGCAACAAGTTACAGTCCTGCAGTCATAAGTGAGAGGAGATGGGTGATAGGATTGATGAGAAGACTAATAGTAATAGTAATGCAGTCTTAGTAAATAGTTTTGACAGTGATGAGGGAATTATTTGTTTAGCAGAATGATGGCATTCATTCAACTACATATGCTAGTTTTGTGGCCACTCAAGAAATAGTCAGGCACGGGAAGGGTTTTATGGCTCCCGGTGTTTTCTTTTCTGTGGGAAATAGGTCCAAATGGTTCTTTGAGTGTTTAAGGTTGCAGACCCCTGTTCTATGTAATCCTTTTCAACATCTACATCTACATGAAACTGCTGAGTTTGATAACATCAGTATGCTGCAGTATATCTTTGAACCCCAGCAGAGGTGGGTTCCCAACGGTTCTAACTGGTTCTTTAGAACTGGTAGTAACTCAGTGATGATGTCATGGAGCCGGTTTTTTCGGTGTCTCTGTGGGTGCTGCCATTTTTGATTTTGCTTCTGCACATGCACAGAAGCTAATTTTTTATTGCTTCGCATGCATGAGGTGTGACCCTAAGCAAACCGGCAGCAAAACAATCCACAACCCACCTCTGAACCCCAGGCCAGTCAACTGATGCTACCAAGGTTCTGTTGCAGTGCCTAGAGACTGTGTCGGTATGGATGGTGAGAAACCATCTCCAACTCAGCTCAATCAAGATTGAGTGGCTATGGGTATTTGGGTCATCCAGATCTATAGTATCTTATCTCTGATCTTGCTTGGGGTGGTACTTCCCCATTGAAGGGTACTGTACTATGGGAGGTATCTTCCTAGATTGAGAAACATTTCAGACAGTCAGCTACACTGGCCTGATTTAGTGATTCCCCTCTCTCCACAGAATGCAAAGATGTTACACCATGCTTGTGTTATCCAGCTATTCCCAGGAAAAATACAAAGATTTAAGATATTATCCATAAGGCCCTAAAGCTGGGATTCAAGTTACTTGACACCTTGTTCTACATCAGGGGTGTCAAACTCGTGGCCTGCAGGCTAGATGTGTCCCATGCGGGCCCCGCCCCTGTCGGGTTAAGCGAAGGAGGGGAAAGTCCCAATATGTCACGTGATGCCGCCGTGACAATGCGAGTTTGACATTCCTGTTCTACATTATTCCCACCTGTACTGAGTTCATCTAAGCAGTTTTCTAGAATGCAAGATTCTAGAATGAGGAAAAACAGGCTTTTCCTTGCTTTTTAAAAGTTTCTTAAATAGGCAGCAAACTAGACAGACAGACAGATAAATAGACAGACAGACAGACAGACAGACAGACAGACAGGGGCAGGCAGATTTTGGGATGACTGAGAAGAATTGTCCAATAATGATTCAATTCTGTTCTAAAAACAAGAGAACTGCACTCAGAGTTCTTTTGTATACAACCAAGCCATAATCAAGAGCTATATTTCCTTCCCATCAGAGATGGGTTCCCGCCGGTTTAGTCTGCTTCACTAGAATCGGTAGCGGAAATTTCCCCCTGCTAGCCAAACTGGCAGCAACGGACAGCTGGACATGCCCCCGAACCGGTCGTCCCGGTAGAAATTGCCTCGAAAATAACCCCCTGCGCATGCGCAAAGCCTCCAACGCATGCGCAAAGCCTCCAGCGCATGCGCAGAGGGTTATTTTTGAGGCAATACCTGGATGAAATGGGAGCATGTGTGCTTGCTGTGCTCGCGCACACAAATCACACACTTTTGTCATGACCCGAACCGGTAGGAAAGGTAAGTAGAACCCACCCCTGCCACCCATTCCTGACTTTTGCCTTTCCTCCCATCCTCTTTCCCTCTAAGGGTATTTATTGATGGAGCAGGGAGTCAATGGCAGAGAAGTTGGCTTTGGCAAGATTGGAAGCCGGAATGATGGATGGTGAAACAATAATATATTAGATTAATTGGTATTCTGGTCCTCTGCTATGGTAGTTACATGGGCAACTATAGAGTTTTTCTAAGGTAGAAAGTTGGTTGTATCTTCTAATAGTTTTAAAGTTGAAATTCTGGATAAATCATGACAAAGGTGTGGAAAATGCACTAATTAAGATAGTGGAAGGGCCTTCACTACAGGTTCACAGAGGGGAACCAATCATCTAAAGCAACTCCATCTTAAGATAGAATTTAAAATTCTTATACAGACATACCATGCTGAGGGGAAATTCTGCTGAGTTCAAGGCAAGGAGCCTACTATCTTGCCAAGTTCTAGCTAGGGAGCCTGATAACTACATTCAGAAGATTACTGAACTTCAAAGGCCAAAAAAAAATGTATTATCAATCTGTTCTTGGTAGAAAGACCTGGGTGCTTGGTTCCAAACTTGAGCATTATGGGATGGTCTCAAAGAGAGATATCCAATAGCCTGAGAAATCTTCAGATGCAAAACCATCAGGTTCAAAAGGATCAGCATAAGCAGATGAATGGGGTGAATTCCATGGCTCAGTGGATGCAGACAAAAATCTGAGACTGGGGAGCCTCAGCAGATGCTGACCTAACTAAGGGGATGGTTGTAATTTCTGGGCAAGCAACAGGCTTTGCATGCCAGGAAAAGAAAGAATGAAGAATGAAAGAGCATTGCTAGCAAAGCTGCCTGTCCTATGGTTGGTTCAAAGACAATTACTGTACATAGCAGACTTCAGAAGAAATACAGCATAGAAGGCCAATACTTAGAATGGCCTTCATAGCATACTTAATTTAGACTAGTTCAGGGAATTCAGGTCCATTAATTAGGACCACAAAAGCTTCAATACCAAGGAGGCCAACAATATATTCTAGAAGAATGGAACAGCATGAAACACATTACAGATCAGAGAGCAATGCTGTCTGAAAACAGAGTATGCATGAAATGATCAGTAACAGTCACAGTGATCTTGAAATGAAAGTGAAATGGAAAGTCCTTAGTTTTGATCATCCTAGTTCATCAGAGAAAAGACCAGAGAAGTAGATGTGAGGGAGATGTATCTTGAATTTCACCTTTCAAGTTTGATTCCCAGATCTGAAGAAGAAATGATAAAGGAGGAGAGGACAAATTGAAGAATTTGGTCACACTTTCTAGAGACAAAGAAATTATCTGTGGGGAAGACTTGGAGTTAGTTGAAGGGTCTATAATAACTTTGGTGTCTACTATCCTTACAGCCTATTCTCCAAAGAGTGGGTCACCCACAAGATGAATTGGTATAACAATGTCAAAAATCTAATGTGTGGCTTACACCAAGGTAACCCCACTCATAATTTGTTGCCATATGAGGTCTTTTCCCACAACACTGGCACTTGCATGAACTGAGAGAAACCAAAAAGAAAAGAAAAGAAAGGAAAATAATGGTTTCAGTACAACAGAAGGACAATCTGTTTTAGTGATACCAAGTGCTTATTAAAAACAAACATGAAATGCAATTTGGCAGGGGAAGCATCAAGTAAAAAGATCAGGAGGATTTTGATTTGAAAGAGTGAATGTAGAACTATACTCTCTAAATGGACTCATCCTGTAACAGCTCTGCAACCCCATCTGTGCTCAATGATCTGTCCTATAAGAAAAATGGGAAAGGCCTGATCTTCTCCTTACACACTACAGAGGTGAAAGATACTCTATTTTTCCTATTTTGTGATGGAGCATCTGAGAAGAGGGTGAAAGGAAATATGATCTGCAAAAAGGATTTAGAAAGCAGATTGAATGCTGGAGGGAGGATGAGTAAAGGGAAAGAGGAAAGAGTGATAACTACCTTCAGAGAAGATTAATATTTTGTTTTCTTCCTCTGAATCTTTGTCCCCCATTCTCTCTGCGTCCTACATTGTCTCCAAGAGACTGTGTTTTTCTTCTTCCCCTGTTTCTGCATTTACTGTATATATGAAATGCAATAGCTACGGTATTTGAGGGATGGCCATTCTTAACTTTTCAAGTTTCCAAAACCTGGAGACCTATAGGTGTATTTGTAGGGAAAGGGGAGGAATTGAGCAGCAACTTTCAGCACATGTTGTTACTTCCAGAATTTGCTGGTAGACTTCTGTCCTGTATCTTTCAAATGCCTAGCAATGCCCGACTATCTGACTGTAAAAGTTCCCATGTCTAATGTGATTGATAGCATAAACAGTGAGGAGATCTGTTTTCCACTGCTCTGGGTCAATCCCTGCCTTACTGTCACTGAACAGGAATTGAGTCTGGCAGTAATGTCAAATGCCTTCTCCACACTTTCTAGGCATCTGTGTGATCTCATAAAACCATTACACTTTTGGGTAACTTCAGAGAATCTAATTGGGGGGTGGGGGAAGCTAAATGTCAACAGCTTGTCTGGCATGCAAGTATTCAGTAGGTGGAATTTAAATAGCTCACTCCCTGGGAAAACAGATTGCTTCCATTTTGCTATCATTCTTCTGCAATACAAGAGTACCATTCACCAGCATGTTAAGCATAATGCCTTATTTTTCTTGAACAAACAAACACAATAACCAACTATGAAGAACAACAAACTGGGAATGTCGCCCTTGAGCCCAAGTAACAAGTTACAAGAGGAGGAGAACGTGGAAATAGTCCCAGGTGGAGGGGAAAAAAGGGAAATTTTAAATCTAGTTTTGCAGTCTAAATATGAATAGATTACACGCATTTGGATTTCCAAACTCATATAAACCATCTTCAATATTTAATGACACATACTTTGTCCTAAACCATGTTTGCCACTGCAGTAGTTCCAAACTATAGTATCAAGGACCAACAGCTCATACTTTTAATTCCGGCGGGCCAACTTTGGGTAAATTTGGGTAATAAAATTACTCAGCCTTGAGGACTAATTAAAACAACAACTTCCAAATCTCACTTTCTTTCTTTATTGCAATAAATAAATGCAGGAATATAGCATCGTCAGTTATAGTGTTGAAATTATTATTCATAATATTAATGTAAGGAGGGTGGTATAGATAGTCTTCATTTAGTGATCAGACAAAAGTAACTGTGACCAATGCAGGTTTGTAAAGCAAAACTAAAGTAAAACCAGTCATGGTTTCACTTCAAAGCAGTTGCTTTACTTAATGACCAAGTTGCTTGTCCCAATTATGGTTGCTAAATGAGGACTACCTGTATAGTATTTGTATATGACATCACCTTTGGGGAGGTTGCTTTAACATTTTAATTATTATTTGCATATAAACTGTGTTTCTTTGACCCTTCATTTGGCAATCAACATCTTAACTGAGGATTCATTATTTTATTATATCGCAAATAAATTTCTAAACTGAGGGATACCTACTCAGAATGGATATCCAGTTCAATCCAGAAAAATATTTTAATCAACAAATTGACTATTTTAATTTAATAATTCACTAATTTAATCATTTTCTTTAAAAAATATATTAATAAAACACTTCATAGAGGCTTGAAGCTTCGCGTCCATGAGACACATGGCAGAGCTTGTGTGTCAAACCTAGTTGCCTTTTGAACTTTTCAAAAATCATTTAGAGACATCTGGAAAACTCCACAGAGCTGTAAAGTCCCTTCCTTCTTAGCACATGCCTGCATTTTAGCCTTCCAGTTCCTGAAGTTCTACTTCTGTAAACTAAACCTGACACAGGAGAAACAGTTGCAGAAAATCCAATAGGGGATGTTGTCCATTTGTCTGTTATTGGGACTCCATCTAGTTCAGTATTTCTCAATCTCAGCAACTTTAAAAGGGGTGGATTTCAACCCCCAGAATTCCCCAGTTGGTGCTTGTTGAAGTCCACCCATCTTAAAGTTGCCAAGGTTGAGAAACTATAAGCGATGATCACATATAAACATTCCACTTCTACTGAGGCATTTAATTCAATTTAAATTATGTAAGTGATAGCAGCTGGAACTCGTATTCATATACAATACTAATATTTTTAGAGGGAAAGCTGCAATAGGAACATAACAGCTAGGATGCACACTGACTTTAAAAATCACTCTGTTAGGATTTCCATACTAAGGTGAAATATGCAGAGAAATAGCACAAGACATGGTTATGCGTGAAATAATTTTAAGCAAGGCGGCTAAAATAACTGAAAAAGAAATAGAGCTCAAGAATTTCAATCACTGGATCGACTAGCAATATAATGGACATTATAATAAACAGTTTTTGGGACCAGGGAAGATATATTAAATCTAATGTATGACAAAATAAAAATACATCAGAAAAATCTTCAGAAATTGAAATCTGGTTCAAAACTGGACAAAAGCACCTCACAGAGATAGCATATGACTCAAAATATGAAAACCATTGGACAAGGATATTCCCCTGTTAGGAGCAAGAAAAAAACCACAACTGATGAAAAATTGAGTGAACAAGAATTTGCCTGCTCCATTATCTTTCAAGTTGCTTTTAGACAACTCCCAACTGTACCCGAGCTCAGAATGTCAGTCATTTTAGAGAAGGAGAAAACATGCTAATCTTTACCACTTTAAAGAAATCCTGAACAACATTTCGAGCATTTGTTTAAACATGTTGAAGTTCTTTCTAAGAAAGAACTTTTTAGAATCGAAATGGAAGGTGGTCAGATGAGGGTGGATGGTTTGTGAATAATCAGTCTTTCCAAAGCGCCCACTTCATTCCTGTTGTTAAATGTCTTCCTCCCCAAAGCCCCATATGACTTACTCCCACCCCAAATCTCCAAATTTTATTATTCAGTTATATTCATGTGAACTTGGGAGGTTCCTTTCCTCGACATATCTTGCAACGTTTCTCTACTTAAGAAGAGTGCAATTTAGTGGTTTTAAATAAATAACTGCCACAGAAGATTGATTTTGTTCTTATCCTAGTTGCCAAGGTTCCTGTTGCAATGTAGAGTCTTGTCTTCTGCATACTAGAAATTTCACTGAACATTTTTCTGCAATAAAGTCCAAAGGAAGAAACTTCGGTTGATTAAACAATCATCCAGTTAGAAAGTCCCAACTACTATGCTGTCAAGGATGTTGTAAACTAAAGATCTTGAGAACCATGGCTTATGGCTTGTTGAAACAAAATAGCATTTAGTTATAATTTACAATCTGGTTAGCAATTCAAAGTCTGAGCCCACCAGAGTTTCATAAGTTTGAATAAAACAAAGTTCAGCTATCAAAAAAGATTCATTTCTGATTGTTCAATAGAGATTTGTAAGAATAGGCACAAGGAGGCTCTGAAACATTGGTAATACAAAAGGAAGGTCTGTCTCAGTGCAAATTAAGATTAATGTTATGGAGCAGGATCGCAAGCAAACATGAATTCCACATAACAACTGTTAGCCGTATTTATGGGGGGAAATGTCATAAGCCAAATATTATATCACAGTATTCAATAAATAGCTTCAAGAAGACCAAGCTACACATAATTGGCATGTACCTGCTTGTCCACAATCTTGTACACTCACAAGATGTTAACGTTCTTAAATAAATATAATGACCTGAAAAAAAGAAGAGCATTCCATTGTAGAGTCCTCTTACCCATAATTTGCTGTCATAATAAAAGGATCCTAGCAGTTTTACAATGTGTGGGTGATCACAAGTAGCAAGAATCTCTATTTCCACTGTATAGTCTTCCAGCTCATCTTCACTTTTGGTCTCAATAACTTTGGCAGCAGCTAAGGCTCCGGTCTCTCTGTTTATGGCCTGTAATATATAAGCAAAAGGAACATTACCTCTTGTGTGACAAATGGATGAGTGCTATTCCACACACCTGAAAGAACAATTTTGGGTTATGATTATTGTGTACCATATAATAACTCTGGTGTAATTGGTACATGAGAACATACTAAAATGTGTCATGAAATGTCAAAACATATATGCAATTACAGGAATTAATCAAATTAACTACATGATCAAGGCAGCAATCAAATATTCTTATTAAATCTGAAGGCAGATTTAAACCCATCTGAAACCCATCACTGAGCAACTACCATGTTGAGGGATTACAGGGAAAAGGTAAATGCATCTCTGTTTCTTTTTGTCAAAGCTATTGGTATGACATTATAAATTACCATTTTTGCACATGTGGAACACAATCTAATCCATAGTTGAGCAGTTTACAGGATGAGACAGATTCCTACATTAAGTTTCTGACCAGGTTGCTAAGCAGTTAAAATCTACATGTATTCAAATCTGCATATGTACTTAGATGTAGTTACATTTGTATGTGTAAGAATGTTTGCAGCCCATTTACCACCAAGCATTATATGTGAACCTCAAGGTTGTCTGTCTGGTTTAAACAATTCTAAACAATTCATAAATGGGCCTTCACTATCAGAACATCCAAAGTAGGAAGTGGAGCTGTGGAGCAAAAGGCAGTAATGTAATGGTTCAAAGGATTTTAACAACTTAAAGCAGGATGGATCAAAGATATATGGGCAAAATGATTATCACCTGGTGTCCAAATATTGTAAATGGATTGTATTGTAAACTGAAAATGTAGAGCTCTTCAAGTTCTATGGAGTAATTCTCTTTTTATAAACTTCTCTAGATAGCTTGAGTTGAGTTGAAGGGTGACAAACACTGAAGTAGTTTAAATTAAGCAAAGTTGAGTTTCTACCAAACAGCCTCTAATAATTTACCTCTTCTGCATTTGGCACTTCATTTCTTAACCAAATTGGACAAATGAACTCTTTTAGGACACTGTTTTCCAAATGCTGCTGTCTTGATTAGCTAGAGACTGATACAGGATACTAGATATCAGAGCAGGGGTCTCCAAACCTGGCAACTTTAAGACTTGTGGACTTCAACTCTCAGAATTCTTCAGCCACCAATGCTGGCTGGTGAATTCTGGGAATTGAAGTCCTCAAGTGTTAAAAGTTGACAAGTTTGTAGATCCCTTTACTAGAGGAAAACTGAACTAGATCTCATGACTGATTTGAATATGTCCAACTAAGCCAGGCAAAGCCCAACAATCTCTATAAAGTTTTAACATCAGTCCAGAAAGTTTTCTGAAAACAGTCCTGAACAGCATTGGCCCTCCTACCCATCTTAGAAAATTATATCTGGTTCTGCTTCCTTGGTCATCTGAACCCATTTCCCAGGGCTATCTCTCTTAATTTGGCCAAAATGTGCAGAAATGAGGAATGTAATGAGCAAAAGAGGGCAATGCATAAAGTCCTGGTTGAGTTTCTCTAGACTGCCTCATTTCCCAGACAAATCCAGGTAATTTGCCAAGGCATAGGGACAATCACTCAGTGATTACACATATCATACACAAATAGCTTTTCTCCAGTTGACAAAAAGGGATATTTAGGACAAGCTTTTTGTGATAAACAGAGGTACACATATACAAACAGATGAATAGCTAAGATAGTAACAGCCTTACTGAATAAGCTTAACCAATCTACTTAAGTACAGCACAAGACCATATGCTCCCCATCTTTGTCCAATACTCGAAATGTAATATACAACTCTCTCTTTACTTGAAGAGATGTGGCGGTACTTTCCATCCTAAATCTTCTGCAAAGCCCACATCGGGTGACGAGTGTTGTGGGCTGAATGAGCTTCACTGGAAAATTCTAAGGGCTTGTTGTCTGCATTATTACTTTCTCTTTTTAGATTTCTGTTTATAATATCTTCACAGACAGTTTATAATGGCATTTGTGCCCAACATAAACATTCAAGGTGTGCTTGAGTGAAGACAACATTGGAAATGCAGGAATATGTTGGCTACTATGACTTTATAGTGCTGTTTAGTAAGCCGCATTTTGGAGGCTGAAGCTGAGTTTGTACCCTTGCATCATCCCATATCTTTCTAAAAAGAGAGGGCAAGGTGGGGAAGGAGAAAAAAGTAAATAATGTTATTTTCTTTTTAAAATGTTATTGTTCTTAGAGAAGTGGAGTTTGTGCTAGCAAAACAAAAGATTAGAAAGCACCGGGAAATAATCAGGCTTACTGTGTGGAACTTAGTACAGGAAACTACGTGCACCAAATGGTAGAAAGATCTGCTCTCTCTCACCACAGGGTGCAGAACCATTGGAGTAGCTGAACACAGTTCTACTCATCGCAGAACTGCCACCAAATGACGAGTGATATTAAGAAGTACAAGAGTTTTCCACTGGAGGAAACAAACTAAGATCCTAGTGCCGTGATGGCGAAGTGGCACAAAATAGCATGCAGAGCCATCTCTCTGGGCACACCAGCTGTTGCCCGTTGCTCTTCCAGGTTCTGGTACGCACATGCATGCCAGCCAGCTAGCCTTCGTGCACACATGTGCGCCAGAAACCGGAAGACTAGGTGACCGGTTCCGTTTCTTCCGGTTTCTGGTGCTCCCCCATGAGTGTGCACGCTCTCATTTCAGCACTCGATGCCAAAAAGGTTTGCCAACACTGGTCCAGTAGAATATTTCTATCACAATTTCTAAATTTGTAAAAGTGTGAAAAATAGAAACATAGATAATTGAAGTTATATATTAAGTCAACTAATGTCTGTGATACATCTTGCCCTCAGGACAAAGTACAACGCTCAAAGGTTATTCTCAGTATGCTTTCCAAAGGATTTACAAATATATTACATTTCTTCATCTTCCATCTGTTCAGTGCAGTATGAAAATGATTTTCATATGGAGTATGCATATGAAAATACTCCATTTTCATATGGAGTATGATGGACAACAGCTAGAGCAGAAATGGAAACTTTCACTAGTCAGAGAAAAATGCCAATGTAATGAAAGATTGCAAACCTTATGTGGACTTTTTGCTGAAAGTAAAAAAGATTGAATTCATGATTTCAGAACTCAGGGATTAAAAAAGGATGAAGAGGATGGGGAAAAATTAAAGATGACAATTACTTGATGGAAAACTTCAGAAACTTCAGTAACAGAGTTGTCAATGCCTGGAATGCACTACTTGACTCTATGGTTTCATCCCCAAACCCCCAAAACTTTAATCTTAGACCTCACCCCATTCCTAAGAGGTCTTTAAGGGGCGTGCATAAGCGCACCGGCGTGCCCACCGTCCCTGTCCTATTGTTTCTTTTTATCCAAATCTATCTCATGTATTCATAATCTTGCTTATACTTGAATCTGTTTTCTACTATATGCTTGATGAAAATAAATAAATAAATAAATAAAACCAAAAAATCTTGTGTTTACTCAGTTTACTACACAAAAATATTTTAAACTTTTGTGGTGAAATGAAAACGCCTGCCTGAAAATTGTGAGTAGATGAAGCAAATGGTAACTATTATAAATAATTATCAACAGCATTTTGAAGAACTTTAAATCCCACTTATTTGTTTTTTAAGAGTTGATTTTGTCTAACAAGTGCTTTAAACATCCCTTGGTACCCCCCTCCCAATTAAAAATAAAGGAATGCTTTATTCAAAAATCAATTCTTTTTCTTTTTGTATAATTTTACTAAATTGAAAAATTCTCTCTCTCTCTGTATACATAAAGAAATGAAAACTTTTACCTGATGAACTACTTTTAGACATGGCTTTTTCTGTGTTACGGGCATGCTTTTAAAAACCCATTCCATGGAGCAAGACTCAACCATTGCAATGTTCTCATGCACGCCTTAGCTTGTTCTGTTCTGGTCTCTATCAGGAAGCAAACTTCCTTTCATTTCAGATGGAAAGTGATTAAAACATCTACTGTTCCCCCCCTTTTTTTTTTAGGAATGAGAGCACATTTATTGTATTTGGTTTTTTTTATCTGTATTTCTTGCTTAATGCAAATCTTTTTGTACATTTTTAAAAACCTATGTCATTTTTATATTTGTGGGTTTTATCTATTGTGTGTTGCCCCGAGTCTCTTTTGGTAAAACGGGTTGCTATCTAAATGTAATTAGTAAATATTGTTGGGGTGGGTGGGTAATAAAGTAGTAATGAACTATTCTGCTCAATTGAGAAGAGTCAAGAAACTCAAACAAGAGGCATCCATACATATGTAAACGTGACAACTGCTGGATAAATGTATAATATTGAGAGTTCCTCTTCAGAGTTCTCTTCAGTCCTACCACCTTCCAGAATACCCAAAGCCATTTCCTTTCTCACTCAGCTTTCAATCCTGGATTACTCCCAAACACCAAGTATTAATTCTGTGTTCAGTAATTATGTTTCATCCTCACTGTTTATTTTTCTGTTTGTATGGAGTCTTGTATAAAGACTTCATTCAAACAGTATATTATGGGATTTCTGAGTTTGTTGGTGGTGCTTTGGTACCTACATAAATACTCACAGTCAAAGAATCGGTTATGCTACTAATATACAGGTTAAAGATAATTATTTTGTATTTTAATTTCTTTTGAAACTTAATAAAGTTTTGTAAAAAAAAAAAAAAGGTAACCGTACATTTTTAGCAAATGTCAGAGAAAAGATGTCTATGAGAATTTAGCTGCAAATTGCTCAAGATTTGCCTGCCTCTCTGGCTTAACTCACCTTAGCAGAAGCCTGTCCTATGAACTGAACAATTTGGTGAGGTGTTATTAACAAACTTTCACTTGTGAGAAACTGTGAGCCTCTTGTAAGAGCTGTGGCTCCTTCCTTTCTGTGGTTTACATAGTTTGCTTTCAGAGAACTCTTAGAAAAAGCTTCCTTTCAGACTGAATTTGCTGGAAATCATCCACAACATAAGAACGTAACGTAAGGGCGAGAGAGGAAGTCTTATACTGTTTATGGGGTGTAATCTGCCTTCTCCAAGTTAAATCTGAACTCAGAAAGTGATGAAAATTGTCAGCTTATTGAAATGATCTGATGAATTACCCACATAATTAGATTTGATTGTCATTCTGGGCAGACATGACTTTCTCTTCTGTGCCAAGTAGAAATGCATTATATTGATCAAATATAATGAGTCTGCAAACTCAGTAATTTGCACTTAAAATAAGACACTGCCATAAATGTGTTTTCAAAACCTACCAGCGCAATAGGCCACCTATACAAAGAGGCTGTTCTGATTTTCCGTTTATAAATTATAAATTACTGAGGTATCAAGAGACAGAGATACGAGTTGAGTAACAAATATGAATCTTTAAGTAGTAGTGTCTTTCATCTCTAGATTCTGTTGAATGACATCCTGCCCTCTTCAACCAGTGTGGCAAATGATCAGATATAACAGCAATTGATAACCAATCTGGTGAAGAAATTAAACACAGGACTAGCTGGGAAGTTTCAAGGTCAGGTTCATCTATAGAACACAGTGGGCAGCCTTGGGTCAATCACTGTCAACCCCACCAATGTCACAACATAACTGACTTGGGAGAAAATGCAGAAGAGAATTCTGTTTGTATAACCTTGAGTTCAAGGAAGGAATCCAAGATATAAATCAAATAAAATAAGTCGTTTATCACTTGTGACTCAAAGTTAGGAATTATTGCCTTGAACTAAGCTGAGTTCAGGGCTAGAGATGCAACATTTTCTTTTCTCATTTGTTTCCTGAAATAGACTAAAAGAATTGAAATAGTCCTGTTTTTCATATTATTCTTTACTCATTTAAATTCTCTTTGCTGCAATAAGAACATTACCTGCATTGTGGGTAGTTCTGCTTACTCCTTACATTTACTCATAAAATTAGCAAATTTAGTACATTTACTAAATGTCAATATATGATTTGGTATATACACTTATAACCTGAATTACACACATTCACACACACACCACACATATATGATGGAATTAGAAATAGACACGAAAGCCCTCTAAGAAATACAGGATCTCTTAATTCTGTCAGTAAGGTAAATCAGCAAAAATAAATTCAGAACTAAAAAAATATCAATATGATCATAAAATGGAGCTATGTTTTCTTGACTTAACACTTCTCTACATGTTCAGGATTTTGGACAGAAAGCTGCACAAAACAGGAAAAAAACAGGAAGAGTCATTGCATAAAAGGTTTTCCTTTAGAGCAATATGCAATTTTATTGTCTGACATATAACTACCAATGGTTTCTGCTTCTTCAAAACTTATTGTTTTATCTACTAATAGACTCATAATTTTAAAAAACTGAAGGTTTGACCAAGCTAAAGCAAAGTTCTGTATTCTTTCACACATTTCGAGTACAAGAATTATGTTGCTCATATATTTTAAATGTATTACGTATTGTTGAAGAACATTTCGGAGGAATAAAGAATAACAATATATTACCTTACTCCATGTCATTCTGAAAAAGAAACTATTTCATTGAATTTTGACTATGTGCCATTGGTATTGACTTTTGGTGGCATCAAGTATGGATTTCTTCAGGAGGACCTGTCCTCCTGAAATATTGCATCCAGTTTTGGTTATGTTACAAAAAAAGATGCTAAAACTCTAGAAAGAGTACAGAGAAGAGCAACAAATATGATTAGGGGGCTAAAGGCTAAAACATATGATGAACAGTTTGCAGGAACTGGATATGCTTAGTCTAACAAAGAGAAGGACTGGGGGTGACATGATAATATTTGAGGAGCTGTCACAGGGAAGAGGGGGTCAGCCCATTCTCCAGAGCTCTTGAAGGCAGGACAAGAAGTAACAGATGGACACTTATCAAGGAAAGACCCAACCAAGCACTAAGGAGAAATGTTCTGACAATGAGAACAATTAATCAGTGGAAATCTTTACTTGGTTTTCTGGCGGTTCAGCCAGAATTCAAGAGGGCATATTTTTTGCTTTAAGATATTAGAGGCATTGAAGGTTGTATCACAAGTGCAAGTGCAAAAAAATTCTTTCAACAATGCATTGTGTCCAATAATTTAAATAACCTTAAATGGGGGATACAAAGGCACGGGATTAAAAAAATCAGATATTAGTATGGTCACTAGAAGTGAATTCAGAACAGGTGTGAAGTGAAAGTAAATTCAGAGCAGCCATGTAGAAGGTCCAGTTGCACCCTTGAGCATTGTGCAGATTTAAATGTGTACAACACTGTGTAAACAGTAAACAGTGTGGCATTTCCAAGGGAGGTGCTTCCCATCTCAACAAATATGGATAAGTAGGAAGTTTGCGTCCATTTCCTACCCAAACCAAGAGGACAAATTGTTTCTCTGTTGCAAATATATTACTGTAAAATAATTTAAATAGCTATTTACATTCTGCTAGAGAGAATTTCCCTGGATGGGCTCCAACATGAATCTGAAAGCTCAGACGACTAAGCCTCTGCTCCCAGGGACCAACCCTGATTGGATCCCGCAATATTATCCTGGGTCACGTATATTTGCCTTCATCTCCAGTTTCACATGGACCTGACTTTAGAGATCAACCATGCCCAGTCTTTTGGTACACCAGCCTCTTAAGAGGCCAATTAAGAGCACTGACTTTTAAAATTCTAGGAAACTACTAGAACTGCAAACACACTTCTGACTTTAGGCAAAAACACTGAGGCGGCTTCATTTTTGGCTGCTTTTCTTTTCTGTATTATAGTCAGAACTGCTGGCCTATGTTCAGAAAGGACAATGATCTGGATTCCACAGCACTAGGGGGTAGGTGGGTAGGAATTAGCTTTTTTCACTATTAAAGGGGGGGAAGCAATCCACATATCCTGCCAAAATCCTCTCTCCATTCCGACCCCACCCCACCTCTCTCTCTCTCTCTCTCTCTCTCTTTTATAGATATTTATACATGCATATAAAGAGAGACAGAGATTGAGATGTTGCAAGAGAAACAATTATACATTGAACAATAGCAGCGGAAATTACAAAATCCCTTTTCAGCTTTACTCAGTAACTAGAGTGGCCTTGCTGTTCATCTTTCAGAGGATGTGAAACAATGATTCAGGAAAGCAAACTTGTATTTAGAACACCAATAGCTCTAACAACATGAGACCAAAACCCTATATTCACAATCTCCCAGTATTTATCCAGTATTCTATTTTTCCTCACCAGTAAGTAAAAAGACAGGTATCAAGAGTGTAGAGAAAAAAACTGGAATAGTAATTAGGAATTTTACATGAATGAGTAATTCTGAAGTACTAAACATGCCATATATCTTTGGAGAATCGCACAAGTTTCTCTTTTGTTTGATGTAATATGGATATGTTGAGGACAAAACTAACATTAGGTCAGCAGCAATCTCACATTCATTTACTTATCGGCAGTTTTTTACCCCAATGATTTTTCTCTTAAACTAATCCTCTATCAGGCCTAATGTGATGCTGCCCCTTAACATCATAATTCAGAATGGTGATATAAAACATGGGAACCACTATCTCAGGGGTGTCAAACTCATGGCCCTGCGGTCCGGATGCGTCACGCACTGGCTACGTCCACCCCCGGTTTAGCGAAGGGGGAAAAAGCCACGGCACGTCATGTGACGATGATGTGACAATGCGAGTTTGACACCCCTGCACTATCTGCTTAATTCATGAGGACGCTGGAATGAACCAAGTCAGAATTCCAATAACTTCACATTCCCTTAAATAAGCCAAACAAAGGATTCTCAGGGCAATATGAAATACGATGGTTTCTGCCAAACAGTTTGTATTACAATGTATTAATCCATCATGCTTCAACAGGCTACTCAGAATCTATACTAGTTCTTTCAAAAAAGAAGTAGGATTGTAAGTATGATTCATTACTGGAAAGGAGCAGATATAAAGTGTCAGGCCTGGAAGCCATCTTTTGCATTGGGCTTTCAGGCCTGCCACATTTAGTGCTGTGGGAAACTGGGACGGGGGATTGTATGGAGCTGGGGAGAGGTATATAGTCATAATAACATTCCTTTCTCCAAAAGTCAAGGACATTCTGCCCTGCACCTGGAGGGGTGTGATTGGGAGGCATCTGCAGTTGGGATGGTGCCTTGATTGGACCATGTGATAGACATGTGGGTGCTGGGGCAGGGTCTTGGGCTTTCTTTTCAATGGGGAAAACCTGGAAGCTTTCAGATTCAGGTTTTCCCAGATGTGCCAATATGACATCTCTAATAAAATGGAATGTTGAGGAACTTCAAGCCTTGGAGTCTTCCTTCATTGGGGGTGTTACTTGGAACCCTGACAGTAAGTTTTCAAACAACTAAAGTTAAACATGAAAATAAATTCATTTTCAGACTAGCTAAGGCATTGCTACCAGCGTATATGAGCAATATGTATTAGTAGTTTCTCACTAAGTATATTGATGGGCCTGCTCTGATCAAATCAGGGAACAATGCCCATCTAACATTGCACAAAACTTAAAACCATTACATCAGTTGTCAAGATTTATGGTCCTGAAGCTATGTCTACATAAATTTCCTCCTAGTCTAGTCGTTAATAACTGGTTCTCAAAATTGTCAATCAAATTCTGATTCAAAATAATGCCAATGAGGAATACACACGTTATGAAAATAATTCTTAAGTACACCAGACTTTGAAGAAATATGCATGGTGTTGCCAGTCATTAAAAAGCCCAGCTTTTTGCAGGCTTCTGAACAAGCTGAAAACTTTAAATATTCCACTTGTTAAAGTTATAAATCATGTGGCTATTAAAGCAGCAGCACCAAATTTTTTCAGAGTTGTGTAAAAGGATTGCTCTTTTTCATAGATAACAGGGAGGTGGTTTTCTCACACATTCACAAAGTCCGAAGTGCATTTTCAGAATAATTTCAAAGTGAGCACATCTCTAAGAGGCATGATTTCAAAGTAAAAAAATATTTTGCATTTATGAGAACCAGTCTCAGTAGACACTGGGTGAAGTAGCTATGATGTATTTTTGTGGGTTGCTCAGTGATTCATAATTCCTTATCTTTATCTTTGTCCTGGAGACCCATGTATATATCATCTTATTGCTTGAGAAATGTAGACCAGTGGTAGGGAATTTCCTTGGCCATGACTTGTTATTGCTCTTTATTTACAAGTATGGCACTACAGTATAAACAATAGATACACATAAGGCAGACTTAACCATTTTATAGTTTCCTGCTCAAGATTTTAGAATTTATTGCTTTGTCATTCATGAGTTCACAATGTGAGTTTGGTTGTGTTTGTATCACTAATTAAATTTATGACCTGCAATAAAACTGCAATAAAGCACTTACTTGCTCCACGTGTTTGGTATATATCTGATTTTTCAATCTTAAAATCTCAGTTACTTAGAGCAGATAATATTGTGTTGCAAAACAGATTATTGCCACCCCTCTCCATTTTTAAAAGTGTGTTGACTGTTCCAACAGCTTTCATTGGGTATAAAATCACAGTTTAACTTAGATATAAAGGGTTAAAAGCTCCAACTTCCAACAGCAGTTGTCACGTTTCTTCATCCTTTTGCTTAATATACACAAAATGTTCTCACCCAGAAGCAGATCATAACTCTGAATGTTTACATTTACAGTTGAAGCAAGCAGAGGGGTTCCAAAGTTAAGGACTTCGTCAAGAACAATATGGAGACTGTCACTAATAATTAAGAAAACCTGTGTTTTGGTCATATGAGAAAATCATGGGGTGGATGTGGAAAACTGCATAAGGTAAAATAATAGAAGGTATTACAATCTAGCTTTTTGATAGTAAAGAAACATATTTTAGTAGGTTTCGGCTTCGTGGTTGCATGAAGCAATTTGGTCACCTAGCAGTAACTGAAAATAAAGTGTAAGAACACAGAGGTGGTACATACATTGCCCAGGAAAAGAACAGTTACTTATATACATTTCATGGTAAATCCCAAAAGATATCTCAGAAGAAAACAGTCCAAACGCGGAATGGCAGCCACATAGTCTCCTGTTAATATGATCCTGTTAATAATCAGAATGTGTTCTGGTGAGGAACAGAAACTGTCCATTAGTACAAAGAGAGAGAAAAAAGGAAGAGTAGCAATCCAACTGAATTGCTCAAGGTGGAAGACTTGTCTAGATGCCAGTAAAAGAAGAAAGAATATTGAAAAATGCAGAAGTACTAAAGCTGGATTGCACAACAATCCAGGTGCAGGGTCAAAACATGTTCTTTCCCCTCCCCTCTACCCATGCCTTCCTTCTGAATTGTCACATGATTTATAGTACATCTGTCAAGGAAGGAAGCTCTGCTTAAAAAGATTCTTCCTAAAACGCCAAAGGCAAGATGCCCATGTGGAGGTTAAAATGTGTAAACTTACAGCTCCTACTGCCACTGAGGCTTTGCCTCCGACTATTTGCAGTTGCACATCTAATGTAGTAAAATCAATTATTATTTATTTATCCATATTTGGAATAATGGAAACAACTTTAATTTTTGATATTTTTACTGCCCATAATTTTTCCACATGTGCATGCATTTTGAAAAAGCCAGGCCTGGACTGGTAGGCATATGGCTATGTAAAACAAACTTGAAGAGAAAAGAAAGAACGCTTGCATATATGCCATGTTGTGTATTATATGCATGTCACTATACATAAACAAATTCCCATTTTTATATATTTAACTGTTCTGAATTTGAACACCAGTAAACATGCTTGCTCTTTTCTCATACATTGCAATGGCTAAAAAAGAAACAAGAGACTGTTCTGTGCCACTTACTTGCTTCTTCCATTATTATAGTTGTGTTGCAAAGACATCAGAATGCTTAATTGCTTTCTAAATTACTCACTATATCCTGTTTGAATCACTGATGTTTTAGGATATTATTACTGATATTGTATAAAGGTTTTACTATTAGTTCCATATCTGGTTCTCCTTCTTAAGTCAATGTGGGTGTTGTTTTTATTATTCAATATTTAGGAGACAAACACACTGATCAATAATAATTTGGAAAGGGAACACATCAGTCCAACTAGAAGGGAAAAGTCCAGTTTATATGTTACATATTACATACAAATTGAGCCGTGGTGGTATTTGCAGTATTTGCAGGCTAACTGTTCCTACTGCCAAGAATTCGAACCTAACTGGCTCAAGGTTTACTCAGCCTTCCATCCTTCCGAGGTGGGTAAAATGAGGACTCAAGACTGTTGAGAGCATTATGCTGACTCTGTAAACCACTTGGAGATTGATGTAAAGCACTATGAAGCAGTACCTAAGTCTACGTGCTATTGTTATTGCTATTCTATGATATATCTTAACCAGGCCGGGAAATATATCTTTCAGGCCGGGAGATATATCTTAACCAGACCTACCACTTTTCTCCAGATTATTATTATTATTATTTATTTATAGTACAAGATCAATATAAAAAATATAACAATAGAATGATAGATCAAACGTAAACCAACAATAAACTTGTGCAGGAAAGCCTGAAACAATAGGTAGTGTGAAAGAGGCACCACATGACTTTTACAATCCATGGCTATTTTTAGAAATTTGGCAACCCTTTTGGAAATGGTTGAAAAATGGTCCCATGGCAGGAAAGCAGTGACCTCCTGCTCAGAAGAACAATTAAGATTTCTAACCATTGTCCTTTCCTCCAGTTGGCCTCTGGAAATAGTCTAAGGAGGGTTGATTAGAACTCTAGTCTATCTGCCTGAAGAGCTAGATTTCAAATCTATCTCCCATTTGTGATTAGCTGTGGTTTTGTCAGGCAAAGGGGCAACTAATGCAGGAAAAGGTCAAAAATAGGTCAAATCAAGGCTTAAACCAGAGTACATAACTCTTACAGTTCCATTGCAAGAATAGAACTATGCAAATACCACTCCATTTAGTTGTAAATTTACATGTTTAGTTGTTAGAATTGTACTTTTCTTCCAGAAATAAATGAAAACATAACCAGAACATTGAGTCAAATTGTCTTTGTGCTTAATCAACTATTTTCCTTTTGCTGAATGTCTGTGGAGATTTTCAATCATTCAGGTTATAGTTGTCGCAAAGGTACTTTTTTCTTTTCTTCAAATGGCAGCTGGATTGCTTTTTTCCTTGAGGAAGAAGAAAACATTTTGCTTCTCATCCAAGAAGCTTCATCAGTTCTGATGATGGCGGGATGGAAGGATAGATTCTGATACGATGGGGAGTG
The DNA here is from genome assembly GCA_032467955.1 of Pseudoxenodon macrops. Lineage (NCBI taxonomy): Eukaryota > Metazoa > Chordata > Lepidosauria > Squamata > Pseudoxenodontidae > Pseudoxenodon > Pseudoxenodon macrops. The sequence goes on from JANHFT010009234.1 coordinate 20,940, forward strand.
GGGAGAGAGAATGGAACGATTGTATTTCTTTGCAGTCATTTAGTCTTCAGCATTCTGTCTGAGAGCTATTGATGCCACTTGGGGGTTTACCTGTGCCCTCAGGGTTACCTGAATCAGAGTGCAATTATTTGTGGAATCTTCTAGCAACTGCTGTAACAGGCGATAAGTCGTGTCTTATTTACTCTCTCTCTCTCTCCCCCTCTGCCCAAGTGGCCTCAACAGCTCTCAGAGAGTGTGCTAATGACCAGATGACTGCAAAGAAATACAATCCTTCCATTCTCTGTCCCCATCCCCTCCCCAGTCCAGTTGCCTTTTGAAGAAAAAAACACCTTTGAGTTTCTCTTGCTGATTTAGACCACTGGACATGTTTTGACAATTGCTAAGCCATAAAAAGTCATGAAAAGTCTGTCCAAATGTGATCCAGACTCAAGATTAACATTGGGCCTCCAAACACAATCCTGAGCAACAGAAGCTACAAACTAGAACTGCACTATCAAAGAAGCACTTTAAGTAAAATTATCAAGGGAAGGGGATATAATTTCTCATCTTCCCCACCACCCCAAAAAAAACAATGGTTCTTGCCTTGACTGAATTACCATGTATCTGGATTGCTTTGCTGTTGCTTTGTGGGGAGAAGAAACTCTGTGAAGTGTGGGCTGTCCATTCACTTCAAGGATTGCTGGGATCAAATCAAATCAAATCCCTTTATTATAGTCTTTAACCAGCATTTACAGTATTGTAAAAAGAGAAATAGTTTGGTATAACAATTTGTTATTGAAGAAAACGTGATAGGACAATTAAATGACATATCTAATTAAAGGTCAGGATGTAAGACACAGAGGGATCAGTTACCACTGCATCATTGCACTTAATAATAAGTTGCTATCATGTTAAGTGTTATGACTAAATCCTTCCAAATACCACAAATTTCCTAATTAGAAAATGTTAATGAAGTGTTCTGGCTTTGCTTTTTCTCCAATGGAGCGTAGGGAGGTTTTGGTGTGACAAATACTGAGCTGCCCTCCACTTTTATTTATGTATTAGATTAATAGCCTGCTTTTCTTTAGAAGCTCAAGGTGACTTCCATTGAAATGTCATGTGATTCACCCAGCCACAGTAGATCAAGGCAGACTGGGCTGACAAACAATAACTAGCCTAAAGCTGAAATTCCATGGTTGAAGGTGGATTTCAACTTGGATTCCACAGACCTAGTCCAGCATCTTAAAAGTAGCACACTAACTCTCAGTCTGAAGATGAACAACCTAGGAAAGCTATAACAAAATAGTGCTGCATCACATGTATGTAGATTAGCACAACCTACCAAAATAAATTTACTCCCAGCACAGAATAGATTCATTTGTTCACTGTGCATGTTCTTGCAATTTCAGCTCCATCCAATCACCATGCCAGCCTGATAAAATTTATGAAGTAACCAGGAGTCAATCTGAAGACTTCATCTATTTAAAGTTGGGTAGTAGGACTACCTAGGGAGTAGGAGGGATGGTAGTGATCATCCTAGATTATTGGGGCATCATATAAATAGCAATGACTGGCAATGCTCATCATGATAGTCATCTTGTGACTGAATATGCCCTCCTGGTAGCAATTTTATGAGAATGTCAATGTCCTCAAAGTTCCAAAGATGTCCAATGGTCCAGAAGATTAATGAATTAGTGCAGAGACCAGGCAGACTAGGTATGATCCCTTGAAATAGTAACAGACAACCTTCCTTTATGAACCAATTTGAGTCGTAGCGATTGCATCCAATCTGCATTTTGGCAGACTTATGAAACCTATTTGATGTTGCCTTTTTCCAGGACTGTTATTGACTCCCCCATAAAGGCAGCAATTTCATGGTTCCAGCAGCATACTTTGATGTTATAGTCCTGGGGAGAGTTCTAGTAGGACAGCTGCAACTTGCTTCATTATCTAGATCAAATTGCCAGCAAACCTCCCTCAATTGTATAATATCTACATTTCTGATATGTAAACATGTTGCCTTTCCTTTATTGTTCAGAGCCAGAAAATATCCAGGAGTATAATTAAAGAAAACATGGTTTAGCAAAATGTTTTCTTTCCCCAGTCCTGCAAAAACAAGATGCTCAGAATTAAACCCATGTTATGCTAAATAGAACACAGGATATATCTGGATGTTAGCAATCTTTTCCCCAGGAACTGCAAAGAAAATATGTGTGTATTTACATTTCTGGGAGGGGGTGGTGAAGACTTAAAGGCATTCCCTCTCCCTCTGTTGGAGCATAGTTAAAAAAAAGTGGGGGAGGAATGACTATAACAATTATTAACACTTCCTAACATCTAGTTAGGAGTTTCTGGAATTTATATCTTCCTTGTTGCGATTATGTCCAGTTCCATTAATGAAATACTGAAATGCATAGTCTGTCATGCTTCTGTTACTCCTGGCATTTCCAATAATATGCTTCTCAGTCCATTCAAATAATCCAGCAAAAGGAAATGATTTTCTTCATTCTTTGATGAAGAATTCTGAACTATAACTGTTATATTTGGAAGCAACCAAATTCCTATTCTGTTAATTCCAGGAAACATGGCATGAATATACTTTATTTTCTCAAGCATAAAGTGACACCACAGCCAAGATGCTGATCTGAGAGAACGGGAGGTTCAAAGAAGAGAAAGGAAAAGCTGCAGTCTCCTCACAGGAAAAGCATCTGGAGCTTCTCAAAAAGTAGAATTATGAAATATTTGGGTTAGCATCTCAACTGTTTGAATGAGAAGGATAATTCTGTGTTCAGTGCCAGATGCAGATGGCAAATACAAATAAGCTTAAATTACAGCAAGACAACAGCCATCTGGAATTGGAAGTTAGAGGATGTCTAAAATTGAGTGAAATCTTAGCAGAACCGAGTTTTAAAACGCCTCTCAACCACGTATACGGGACCAAAAAAAAAAGAATAAAAAGGGAAAATAATCAGCAGGAAGTTACTTCAGTACATTGTTTATTGGAGGAACCGAAAGTCACACAGATCACTGTGTCGAAAACACATCCTGTCCCCTATCCTGCCACAGTCAGATTATCAAGGGCGTTGGTGTCCTCACTGATATCACTGTGCTCCAGAGCTGAGCAATTCACCAGAGACACAGATGGTGCACAATTACTCTCCCTCTGAGACAATTCTTTCACGGGACACATTCACGTTCAATATGTTTGAAATACTGCAGGAGTTTAACCTGGCTTGGAATCAAACTGTGATGGCAGTACAACATAATGGTGCGATCCTCGCATCGGTTTTCTTCTGCTACTTGTTCTCAACTTTGTTATAGTTTTAACAGATTGTCCTGCAGTTTACACGAGTAGTCAATTTTATTTGGAGATTTTAGTCCGAGCATCTGTTCCTTGGAAGGAGAGGTTTGAGAAATGAACAAGCTGCTCAAGCATTCTGAATGTCAAGTGGCCAAGAGTATTTTTTTTAAAAAACACTGCTGAATTTAACCTTCATCTTTCCTTTGCCTGTTCACATGGTTCCACAAACAG
>JANHFT010009235.1:39006-51638 GCA_032467955.1 Pseudoxenodon macrops
AAAATTGCACAAACTGATTACAAAGCTAGACACGACTGAGTTGCTAAATTAATCCACTGGTCATTATGTAAAAAATATGACTTACCTGTATCCAAAAGGTCATGGGAACATAAAGTGGAAAAAGTTATCGAAAATGAGAAGGTGAAGATCTTGTGGGACTTTCAAATACAGACGGATCGTCATTTGGAACACAACACGCCAGACATCACAGTTGTTGAGGGCCGAAGCGTACAGTTCATTGATATCACTGTACCAGGAGATGCCAGAGTCAAAGAAAAAGAATTGGGGAAAAATCACGAAAACCTGGCCATTGAAACCACAAAGCTATGGATGAAACATGTAACCGTGATATCCATTGTCATCGAGGCACTTGGAACCATGTCCAAGAATTTTACAAAACACATCAAGAAATTTCATCTTCCTGCAATAACACCAGCAGAGCTGCAAAAAACTGCTACTTGGAACATCATATATTTTAAGAGCATATTTGATTGATACCTACGACACTAGTAGCAACCCATATCAACCATTAGCACCAGTCAATGTATTTGTGATGCAGTTTTGAATGTTCAGTTGACCGAGTTTCAGGTTTCATGAATAAAGTAAATAATAATAATGGTTATAATATAATGATAATGTTTATACGATAAATTAACTGTGATCCAGAATCACATTGCATTAGAAAGCATCATCCAATAGAATAAGAAGCACCGGAAAACTCATTTTGTGCTGGAGTTGTACCAGACAAAGTTGAATGCACCTATTCAAGTCAAGATGCACAATACTAAGGTTGGCCAAGTAATTCTGAGACATTCAGGCAGAAAATCCAAGCATCTGTGTTCTTGGAAACCTCAGAGCAGCACAGAAAAAAAGAAAGATTTTGCATTGCTGCATGCCTCAACTACTTTGTCTCCCCTCAAATTTTCAGTTTGAAGGATCAGATTAATTTTAATAAGTTCATGGAAAAGAAAATAGTACAGGTAGCCTTTGCTTAGTAACGACATGTTCAGCAACTATTTGGTGACAAGGGAGATTCAAACATCAGCCTCAAAGTCCTCACAGTCATGTTGTCATAATTCAGTGCTTGGCAAACTGCTCACACTTATAACAGTTAAAGTGCCCATAGGCACACGATCACTATTTGTGACTTTCCCTAATGGCTTCCTACAAAGCAAAGTCAATGCGGAAGTTGGCAGGAGATCACTAGTCACTCCTGCAGTTAGTCCCACTCTGCCATTTTTTTCTTCTAAGGAAACCCTGGGTGGCATGGGGATCTCTATTCCAGAATATATGCTTATCCACCTGTTCTTTGTAGTGTGGATCTGCCCATACCACCCACCTGCACTCCACGGTGGCTGCTAACATAATCCATCCTTCCCAGACTCCATAGGGCATGTCCATAGCACTTGCCATTGTCCCATCTGCATTCTGCAGCATGCATCCACCCCTCTGCCAACACTCTGTAGTGCCTAACCATCCATTTGCCTACATACTGTAACTCTTGTAGCTATACATGTAGCTTGTATAGCTTGTATAGCATGTAGCTATACATATAGTTATTTCCATGTATGATATGCCATGCGCTGAATAAATAAAAAATAAATATTAACATGCTGACAAAATGTCATGTGTACACACCACTCTAAAGAACTTTGAAACTACTACATTGTCATATACCGTAGACTGTATTGCCAGTGGGATGCGAAATGGCATTGGGGGCAGCTGGCAGAAGTCCTATCTCCCCTTTCCATGGAGTAGGGCTAATAAGGAAAGGAAATGCATAGTGGTGCAAGGAGTCATTATTCTAGTTAATAATTTTAATTGGTTTTTTTTAATAGGAGAGAACAAACCTGCTTGGGCAAGTGGCGTAACGCCTTCTGATTTTGTTCTTCTGAACCTTAATGGTGAACGTTGTCCTCATGATGATTATGAAAGATGTCAGTTGGCCCAAGTTTGCAATCATGCAGTGGTGTCAAGACCTGAACGAGCAGAAGTAGTTAAAAAACTGGTACTTCGGCAACAGGTAAGTTCTGAATTGAGACTGTTATGTTTAAGAATAAAATAATATAACTAATACACACACACACACACACACACACACACACACTGGAGATGTGATCAGCTCTGATAGACAAAAACTGGTCAACTCACCGTAGCCAATTCGCCGCAGGACAACTTGCCATGGGACAATTCAACAATTCAATTTAGTTATTTAAAATAATTAAAACATGAATTTAATTTTTGTCAATCACATTTCATTTTGTCCCTCCTTTTGCATTCTTTACTTAATGATTCTAGTCCACCATTTCTTTCATATTAGTATAACTCTTGTCTCATGGCGAGTTGGCCCTGTAGTGAGTTGGCTGTGATGAGTTGGCTGCGAGAAGCATCTACCGGTATAAAATTCCAATAATAACATTCCTTCAGAAATGACAGGCACAAACAAATAAAAGGAGAAATAGTACCAAATACAAGAAATGTTATGCATTCACTGGAAACTACTATATTTATTAAATATTATAACTACTGAAATCCTGCTTTTGTTGATTTTTACAGGAACGATTTGGACCTCATGGAACTGACAAAGATGACTTTCAGCTGTTCCAATCTGAAGCCAAAGATAGCTTGTTCAAAGATGGCACAGAATGCTTAGCTGTTCCAAATGAAAATACCTTTGAGCAATATCTTGGGCAGCAATATCTGCAGTCCCTTGAAGGATTCGCCCAATGTTCACATTCAGGTAACAAACTTAGATTAAGATGAACGGCATTCATCCATTTCAGTGGTAGAAATTTGGTTTCAAGCTGGTTATAAATGTAACTCTGACAGAATGTAAAATAAAATGCAGGAGGCCATCTCCAGACATTGCTACATTGTAACTAACACTGTACCTTGTTTTGCCAACGTTTATATTTCCCATCACAAACAATATAGTTTTATACAACTAGTTTGGTCTAGAGCAAGGGTTGGCAACACTCAAAGAGCCACAAAGGTCCTAACTGGAAGCTCCTCGTTCAATTCTGGAGCCAACTGGAAGTCCGGTTCCCCCATAGTCTCCTCCTAGCATAGCATCCTTTTTCCTTTACCTGTCCTAATTGAAAGGCCTATCAATTGTGGAACCGAAAACTCGGCCTTTGCCATAGCGTCTCCTCCTGGCGCACCGTGCTTTCCCCTCCCCCTGCTCCCAACCAGAAGCTCCTCTCAAAATTGTGGTGCCGACCGGCGACAGGGAGCCGCAGCAGAGGGATGAAAGAGCCACAGGTTGCTGACCCCTGGTCTAGAGGTTAAGGCACCAGGCTAAAAACCAGGAAACCATGAGTTTTAGTTACTTGTTAGGCATGAAGCCAGCTGGGTGACCTTGGACTAATTCTCTCTCAACCCCAGGAAGAAGGTAATGGCAAGCCCACCTCTGAAAATCTTGCCAAGAAAATTGTAGGGTTTAGTCCAGGCAATTGCCAGGAGTCAAGAATGACTTCAAGGCAGAGGTGGGTTCCTACTGGTTCTATCCAGTTCTATAGAACCGGTAGTAACTTTGCAGTGATGTCACGGAGCCGGTTCCATTGGTGTCTCCATGGACGCCGCCATCTTAGATTTTGCTTCTGTGCATGTGCAGAAGCTAATTTTTTACTGCTGCGTGCACTTGCTTCACACGCACACATGCAACACAACCCTGAGCAAACCAGCAGCAAAAAGAACCCACCCCTGCTTCAAGGCCCACATATACACACAAGCTTGTTATTGTAATTTAAGTTAAAAGCTAAACATGTAAATGAATAACACATAAATCTTTATCAAGTGGTTAGATAAATGCTTTTATGCTCTAACCCCCCTTTTTTTCTTCCTAAAAATTAAACAGTTTGTGGGCCACTCTGTGCTATTGTAGAACAATTTATTTAGTTCTATCTCTTAATTCTTACTTTTTTTCTGTTTTCTTGTGACAGAACTCCTTAAGGTCTGCACCTTCCACACTCATGACTGGTGAATATCAAGTTCTTGCAGTGAAATAAAATGGATGCTTCATACTTACTTGCCCAAACTTGACAAAAGTCTACCGTACTTACTTTATTCTTCTTTAATACCAACAATCTGTTAAACTTTCCATTATGGCTTTGTAACTCTGTAGAGTCACTAGTGCAAAAAATAAATAGAATTAACATCTACAGTCTAATTTCTGTTTATTATAATTGTTTATTTTAGTATCTTGCCATCATATATTAGCATTTTGTACCATCGTCTACCAAGGATGAAAACAATTCCTTGGACACAAATAATAATAACAAATAATAGAAAGGCAACTTTATTTGGAATAGCTTTCACTTTGTAACAATATGTTTAACACTATCAAACAACAATGGCTTATCCTAAGTTCTTCAAAAGGAGTCAGTAGGTGGATAATAATGCCAAATCTAGTCTAAACAGTTTGCTGACTATGCAAACAACCATACTAATTGCTTTTGATTCTTAATTGTTATAGTTTGTTACATAGTCAGCGAGATGTTTAGATTGGATTTAGTATTTTTAGCCACTTATCAAGTGATTCCCAAGGACTTGGTATAGGCAACTGTTTGATAGAGCTAAAGGCACCATTGCAAGATGTAAGCTCTTCTAAGTAAAACTGCCTTTTGCAATTGACTGATGGTGATTTTATCAATGTCAATGGTGTTCAAGTGATGCTCCAGATGTTTTGGGATTGCACCCAAGCCACTTATTACTACTGATACTATCTTAATGACTCTTCTAAACAACACCATAGTGGGGGCCATCCAAATATTGGAGGAAATCTAATTCCAGAGGGCATTCACTGTTGCAGAGAAGGTATACTTTTAGGGTCCCGATAGATCACATTATTTAAACAATGAACCTGAAGTGTGCCAACCCTGCACAATTGAATTTCAGGGAAGGTGCTATGAGAGATTAGTCAAGTAACTGGTCTGTATGCAGTGGTGGAATTCAAATAACTTAACAACCGGTCAAGCCCCTAATAAAAGTACCAGCAAAGGGAAAAAAACTCCGGAGAAGCTCAGGCTGCAGAAAGTCTGGGTGTACTGCCAAGAACCATTAGCTGTTACAATGTAACAAGGCTTAACTGCAGAGGCAGTTTCTGAAAACACATAAGCAGGGCAATAAAGATAAGGATTAGGTTAGCAACAACACACACAGGCACACCGGAATGTCTTCTTCCTTTCTTCCTAACTGGATTAACTCTGTAAAGTGGGAAAAACAAAAGGCTGTTTCTTCCAACAGCGGGTTTGCTGAACTGCTCACAAAGTTAGCTAGCAGTTTTCCCAAACCAGTGCGAACCAGCTAAATCCCACCACTGGCTGTATGCCATGTAGAGTTTTATAAGTAACAAGCACCTCAAATGGCACCTGGAAGCAAACTGGCAACCAGTACAGTTCACAAAGCAGATTTGTTACATGGACATACCAGGTCAAGCCAATCACTCTTCATGCCACAGCATTCTGGACCACTTGAAGCTTCTGGATAATCTTCAAGAGCAGCGCTATGTAGAACACATTGCAGTAGTCAAGCTGCAAGGCAAGTAAGGCATGAATTATTGTCTAAAGGTCTGTTCGATTTAGGAAAAGATGTAGCTGGGGCACTAAATGGAGTTGTGCAAAGTTCCTCCCATAGCTGAACACTTGTTCTTCAGGCAGGAACTGCAGGTTCAGAATGACCTCACTCCAACTACATACCAACCTTGAATGAAAAAATAATTGAGTATCATCAGCATACTAATTATATTGAATCCCAAACTGACAGATGACCTCACCCAGAAGCTTGAGCTAGATGTTGAAAAGGAGGTGGGGGAGAGAATAATCCTTTGGCACTCCACCCGAGGGTACTAAGGAGTGATCTCTCTTTCTCAACCAACATTGACTGGACTGGCTCTTGAAAGAAAAAGAGAACTGTAAAACAACACCCCAACCTCTAACCCATGGAGCTGGCTCAGAAGGATACTGTGGTTAATGATATAGAAAATCGCTATGCAATCAAAAAGCACAAGGATGGATGTGCCATTACCATCCTACTGTGTTTCCCTGAAAATAAGACAGGGTCTTATTTTCTTTTACTCCTGAAATAAGCACTTGGCCTTATTTTCGGGGAGGTCTTATTTTTTTGAGTTGCAGGAGGCTGCAAGTGTGGTCACCTCATGGCTGCTGCTATGTTTTGGGGAGGGCTTATTTTTAGGGAAACAGGGTAGCTCCACCACAGGTCATTGACAAATGTGACTAAGGCTGTCTCAGTACTAAATCCCAGGCTAAAACCTGACTGAAATGGTTCTACTCTAGATAATCCATTTCCTCCAGGGTTCTCATCAGCTGCAGACCGATTATTGGTTCAACAAACGTTCCCAAAAAGGGATGATTGGAAACTGGTTGGTGGTTAGAATATAGAATAACAGAGTTCGAAGGGACCTTGGAGGTCTTCTAGTCCAACCCACTGCTTAGGCAGGAAACCTACACTACTTCAGACAAATGGTTATCCAATCTCTTCTTAAAAACTTCCAATGTTGGAGCATTCACAACTTCTGGAGGCAAGTTGTTCCACTGATTAATTGTTCTAACTGTCGGGAAATTTCTCCTTAGTTCTAAGTTGCTTCTGTCCTTGATTAGTTTCCACCCATTGCTTCTTGTCCTACATACATGAAAAGCAAGTTTGAAATATACAAGACTAGACAATGTCAGGCAGATGCTTATCAATGTGTATATATTATGAGGCATTGGTCAATCAAGATTTGGTTTCCAGGCTAAATGTTGTTTAGTGTATCTGTCACATAAACCTTTTCTTCACCATGGATCTCCTTTAAATACCTTTTGTGGCCATGGGTCATGGCCACGAACCCCCAAGACTTAACTCAAGATTTAAATGATAACATTTCTTTAAGTTTTCTTTGGCTCCCTGTGATAACATTGCAGACCCACAGTGGTCCATGGACCACAGAATGAGAACCAGTGACATAAGGTATCCTACAAGGAGACTGAAAATTTGAGTGATTGCAGTGTTGCTGAAAGAACAAGCAAATTAGCATCATATTTACAGTTACATAATGCAACAGGTTTTAACATCTGAATGAAATCTCTCAGAGACAATGTCCAGGATTTTTTTTTAATTGTTTCTACAACTTTTTCTGCCTCAAGGAAATAACAGGCTTCACCTTTCTTCCCACAGCAGCTGGGATGCATCAGTCACATTAATTCAGAGTCTATAAAAAGGGAAAGGCAGGAGCCAAGCGGATGGAAAAAGATGTCATCAGCAAAAGGAACACTAATATGTAGAACTTCATGCACTCTTGAATAGCTTCTGTATGACCTCACTATGCTAGCAATTGGTGATTGAATTTCTTGTTGGAAACATAGTGGCTATTTTCTCGACACAGAAGGACAAAGAATTTCTTCCATTTTTACTTTAACACGTTTTGGTGGCTTTTCATAAATCTAAGTCAAGTTAGTGTGTTATATCCTGCAGTAAGTGCCTGTCTTTGAAGGGGAAATACAAATCGGAACTCTATACCACAGTGCACAAATTTACCCCCATGCCACTTAAAAAAAGAAGCAGAAAATAGCCCTTGAAGAATCATTAACCAAACTGTTCTGCTTCTCTTCTTTTTCCCCTGATTCAGCCAAGTCTTATGAATCTCTACTCAGAGGAAGGCACAAACTCTAAAAGCAGAGTTGCCTGAAGGTTGAAGTTAAAATATCAAGAAGGTGGCTGTGACGATGCCATTCAAGTTCTGCCTGATTTTTATGTGCATTACATGAATGGACACTCCTCCTAAAAGGACAGAATATAAACATTTATATTATAATCCATTGCAAAATAAATGAAATTCCAATGTGTGCAATTTCTTAAGAGTGCAGTTCTAGTCATGGAAATCAGATTTTATGCACATGGTAAACTAGTGGTTAATTTTGAGTTTTTCAATCCTTTTGAATACAATACAGGCTTTTAAGTATGCAGTATCTGGGGGGGGGTGCGTGTATCACAAACTTAATATCATAATAATTCTTAACCTTTCTGCCTTGGCTCCAGCTCTCTGGAACATCTTTTCCTGCGAGGTCTTATCCGTATCCACCCTTTTTGGTTTTCCAAAAGTGCTTGAATACAGGGCTAAGCACTACTGGCCTGGGGTCTCAATAGAGTTGTGGCATTTTGGATAACACCCCACTTCCTCCCACATAAGCAGTTTGCTTTCTCCCATTCCATCCTGGTCAATATTATATTAACTGATTTTTAAATTTAATATCCCTATTTGTTTTATTTGTTATTTCATATTTTAACTGAATGACGGTAAGCCACCTAGTGTTGCCTATGGTGAAATGGGTGGCATATAAGTTTAATTTAAAAAAGCTGAAGGTAAAGGTTTTCCCATGTCCAGTCATCTCTGACTCTATGGGGTGCTCATCTCTGTTTATTAGCCAAAAGAGCCAGTGTTGTCCAAAGACATTTTTGTGGTCATGTGGCCAGCATGATGATATGATGAGGAGCATTGATGCTATTACTTTATCACCAGAGAGGTACCTATTTATCTACTTGCATTTGTATGCTTTTGAACCATTAGGTTTGCAGTAGCTTAGGCATGTAACGGAAGCTTTCCCCATCATGTAGCACTCTGGTCTTGAACCTGAGCTATCAGCTTTACAAGCTGAGCATCTTTAACTTCTAAAACATCACCTTCCTCCTAATAAAAAAACAAATATAGATAGATAGTGAGTCTATGTATGCAATCAAAGCTCTCCTTTTAATTGAAGTTCAAAGCTGCAATCAAGCATATTGACTTTTTGGACCTTTCTACTGTCAATTGAAAGCAGTGAGTGAGATATAAGTGATTTATGACATTACTTTCAAGGATTTTTTGTAGAATTTAATTTCATCTGAAGACAGGTTGCTTATAGATATTTCGTATTTTGCATTGGTTTCTTTCAAATGAAGTTTAAGACTTCAGCTCCCAGAATCCCCCATATTACTAATGGAAAATAAAGTGGAGAAGAAAATTTATTTTATTGCTCACTAACATCATCTCTCACAAACTAGTGCATACATTTCATACCTACTATCCCTGCTTGTATCCTGTAAGGGTTTAGTTCAGAGGACTGCCTGAGGCTGCATTTGTCTTCATGCATTAATGTAGGTTTGGTGAGCACATGTGGGGTGTGGAGTTTCAGCAGTATTATCAGTTATTTTTAATCTGAATGGTTATCCCCCTGCAGTAATTTAAATTCTTTAAGGTTCTGGTTCAGTTCAAGTCCAGCAGCCTGTCAGATCATGGTTCTGGAAGGAATGTTTTAATGAAAATAGTGGTGTCAACTGTTTTTCAGATGAGGTTCAGTTTGACTCTTTGCTTTTCAGGCGTGTTTAGAAAAGGCACTCACCCTAAGTAAATTTAAGCAGAAAACTATGAAATTGTTTCCAGGAGTTTTCTGTTTTGTCTACAGAACCATCAAGAGGAGATGAAAAGGGTCTGGCAATGAAAATGCTTATGAAGCATCTCTTCATTCAGTCTTTCACACAAGATCCCAGAAAAATGGTGTAATTTAAGGCCCCATTGACTAAAACATACGTTTTATGAGGGACATGGAAATATGTTCTAATACTGCCTATACATCCATTTGTTTTTTCTTGCTCTGAGCTACAGGTCTGTTTTATTTTTCATTTGATTGCACCACATTCTTATATTTGTTTCCTCTTCTGAAAGCTCGCCAAAAGGGAAACCTCTCTACCAATATGGCTGAGAACCAGCCCACAGCAAATATTTTTTCAAGGGAAATAAATGACTGGCATACAACAATTCTGGAGTATGATTGTTGTGTAGTCACTGGAAACAGTACATCCTTATTTCAATGCCTGGTTAATCATTCATATGAAACTTCCTTCATATTCAGCAAAGCAGCATGTTTCTTCATTGCAGGAATTTGTGCCAATGGTGTCTTCTGTTTTTCCTCTCACTGTGGTAGAAATAATTGTTTTTGACACTAGCATTCCATCCAGAACTACTTTGTATTCTCATGCAGCATGAAGATGTACAACAGGGAAGCATTTTAGGTTTGGAGAGCTGGTAGCTGAGCTAGTTTGGTGTAGTGGTCAAGGCACCAGGCTAGAAACGAAGAGACTCATCTATGGAACAAAACCAGTTTATGTCTTTGGGCCAGTTGCTTTTTCTTAGCTGTAGAAAGGAAACAATGGCAAACTATTTTCAAATTTTTGCTAAAAATCTGTAGAAACTAGTAGTCTAAGCAGCTGGCCGAGTCAAAAAGTGACTTAAGGGACACACAGGCAGACATGCATACACAAAGATGGATTGCATGAGGTACAGCTCTGCTTTCTCTCTCTCATTTATGTGACCACTGTGAGTTAAATATAAATGCCAGAGTATTTTCCTGTTTGGTTTTATATTGGAAAGACTGCCATCCACCTGCTTTCCAGGTTGTGATTCATAGACAACAGTTACAAATCTCTGAAAAGATTGTGATGGTGAAAAATGTGGTCAAAATCAAAGTGGTTAGGGTATAATCAAAGTGCCACCTATTTTTATGGGTATTGCATAAATCTGCATAAAGCAGAAGGACCACTGATCACAACGTCACTGCTGCCATCTTAACTTTTTTTTTTACCATGCCCTGCAAATACTTTCGATAGAGTGAAATAAATTTTGGTTACATTTACATTGGGTAAGCTAGGAATGGCTTGTACATAGATAGGTTTGTGGTATGGCAGTGCACAGTATTTCTGAAAGATTCTGACTGACACACTGAATATCAATGTAATGAATAATGGAAAATGGCATACAAGTATCCTGATAACACTGTTTTACAGTGGGGATTTAAAATGAATCTCAGGAGTCCCAATACATCCTACTAGAAAAAAACTTTGTACTGAAATCAAGCACTCCATTTAGCTGAAAGAGCAGATGAGCTCCCAAAAATAGATTGAAGATAATACGTAGTACACCTTTCCTTTGAATCTATGTTTTCAGATTATCCAATTACTCCTCTACATTGGTGCAATCAGGAATAACACATACAATTTGCATGGTGCTCTGTATGCAAAGATATTTGTATGTGTAATGATATCCCTAGTCCTTCAGGAGGCAATGTCCTTATCTATATGTGAAAGATAACTAACTCTTTTAAAATTACATGACAAAATTATGAAACAGATAACCTTTTCAAAATCTCTTAGTTATTTTTTTGGCAAAAATTAATCAACAAAGTTGTGGTAGGAGCACACTCTTGATATAGATTATTGGAAAATATTTTAAAAGGAGAAGGAGCTCATATAGGAATGTGAAAGCAGAAGATTTATGTGACAAGTGTATATGGTTTTAAGTGCCTTGCTGTGAGCTACATTTCCCATAAAAAATCAGGGTAGAGAAATTATATATCAGCATCATTACTGATTCTGGAAGGTAATGAGAACATATTCAATGAAGGGACTGCAAAGTGTTATGTCACTTGTTATGGATTGCTATGTTCCACTGTTCTGGCTTCAAACCCAGAAGTCACTTGCTACTTATTAGTAAATGTCAACTCCCAGAATTCTCCAGCCAAATGGCTAAGGAATTCTGGGAGTTTAACTCCACTTATCTTAAAGTTTCTGAGATTTAAAAATATTGACCTAGATCCTTTTCTGGCTAAGACTATGGAAAAGCTTTTCACAGGGCTTGGCTGTGAATTAAGATTCATCAAGGCTGTAAAAAATGTACAGAATAGTACTTGAGGGCACATAGCCCTAGTGCTATTTGGAGGTTTTATTCTATATGGAAGACATGAAAATAGTTTCCATTAAATCATACATTTCGTCTTTTATTTTATAACTTCTCAATAAATCTACGCCAGTTTGTCATCACGCACTGAGAAGATCATGTGAAATTCACAAGCTTTTCTTGGTTGCAAAGAGAAAAATTCAAACATAACCAATTGCATTTTGGTTTGATCAGGATTGGACTCTGAGCTGATGTAAATCTAATTCATTGAAAGCTGATTCATTCCAGCTGAATATCTGGCTGTGATTTTAAGTTAATTTGGACCCATAAATCAAAATGAATCTTGGCAGGTGTGAAACTTGAAAAGGAAGTCAATGCTTGAGTAAATGTTTGTGACATGAAAATTGTTCTATTATTTCATGATTTGAAAATATGTACAAAATGAAATATAAGTTTCTCATTATTTCCAGTAGGTTGCTACACATATTTTCTCAGCCATAGGAAGTTCAGAGATCTAAAAGGGACACATGACTCAGTTGGAATAGAGAAACCTGACTTTGGTAAATTTCTCTTACAACACCCTCACTAACCCCCTACAACTTAAAATGCATTTTGATTGACACTATTCTATTCCTACTTTCATATACATTTTGTCTACATTTCTTTTAAAGTACAAACTTTTATATACATATTTATTTATATGTGTATTGGGTTTTTTCCAGAAGCATATTTCTATATGCACTTTCCCATCATAAATATTTCTATATGCATTGGTTTTTATTTGTTTGCACTGCAAAACCTGGAAAATACAACTAACAATAAGATGCAGATCAAAAAAAAATTCTCCCTGCAGTTGTATCTTTAATCATACTTGTAAATCCCACTCTCCCTCTCTCTATAGTACGTATTTAAAGCCTGGGAATTTGAT
>JANHFT010009235.1:118246-129431 GCA_032467955.1 Pseudoxenodon macrops
GTGACTCATAGGGGGGCTTTCAAGTGCCATAGGTTACAATTTGGAGTTAGTATGGCCCCTGACATATTCCAAAGTTTTAATAGAAAGATTGCTCCAGGGCATCCCAGGTGTCATCCCTTATTTTCATGACATACTGGTGTCTGCAAATAACCTGACGGAATTGAAAGAATGCCTAAGGGACATTTTATTGAAATTTTAAAAAGCAGGTCTAAAGTTGAAACGTGAAAAATGCCAATTGGCTATGCCCAAAGTAGAATTCTTAGGATACAGGATAGATGCATCAGGCCTTCATCCTACTACTGCAACAAAAGCTATCCAAGATGCCCTCACACCCAAAAATAAGATGGAATTACAAGCATTTTTAGGTCTCCTAAATTTTTATAGCCTATTTATGCCCCACAAAGCATCAGTCGCTGAGTCATTGCATAGATTGCTGGACACAAAACAGAGATGACATTGGGGCAAGAAGGAAATGGCCGCATTCCAGGCAGTAAAAAGCCTTCTAGCACCACAAAGTTTATTGATCCAATATAATGAATTACCTTTAGTGCTGACTTGTGATGCCTTGCCCTATGGCATTGGCACTGTGCTTAGCCACAAATTACCAATGGGAGTAGAAGCACCTCTTGAATTTCTTTCAAGAACCCTCTCTAAGACTGAAAGGAACTATAGTCAAATTGATAAAGAGGCATTGGCACTAGTAACTGGAGGCAAAAGATTTCATGAGTATTTGTATGGTCAAAGTTTTGAATTAATTACAGACCATAAACCATTGTTGGCGTTGCTCTCAGGAGACCATCAAACACTCCAAATCCTATCACCATGCATGAACAGACGGACTGTTTTCTTGGCAGTCAGCTGTTATTCATTAATACATAAACCAGGGAAACATCTTAGCCATGCTGATACATTAAGCCGATGCCCTTTGCCCATTGATGTGGAAGACCCAGCACCTGCACATACAGTTATAGTCATCAAAGACCTACAGTGCCCTTTAACTGCAGCTGATGTAGTGAAGCACTCTGCTAAGGACTAGGTGATTTCCCTGATAATGGACTGGGTTAAAAGGGGCTGGCCATCCAAGACAGTGGGGAAAGGATTTAAACCATTGAAGGCAAGAGAACACAAACTGTCCACCATGCAGGAATGTTTACTGTGGGGAAACAGAGTGGTCATCTCAATCCCATTGAGGAATCAAGTCCTGACAACACTACATGAGGGACACCCAGGAATAGTGTGCATAAAGGCGCTTGGACAAAGTTATGTGTGGTGGCACAATATGGGTCAACCTATCACACATTGGATCTCAGGCTGCCAAAACTGCCAAAAATCCAGTTCAAATCCACCCAATGGGAATGGGAAAGACCTAGGACACCATATTCACCTTGATTTTGCACGGCCAGTGCAGGGTCAAATGTTTTTAGTGGTGGTAGATGCTTATTCCAAATGGGTGGAAGTGATAATGATGGCTTCTACCACTACTAAAGCATTAATCAGGGTCCTTAGATCCCTAATTGCTACACATGGACTGCCGGACATATTAGTCTCAGATAATGGACCACAATTAGCGGCAGAGTCTTTTGAGTTATACCTGGTAGGACAAGGAATCAGACATGCTTTAATTGCTCCATTTCACCCCTCTAGCATTGGATTGGCTGAAAGAACCGTGCGTTCTGTCAAAAAAGTGTTAGCCATATTGGGCCCAGGGACTGGCCCACAAAGGTAGCTAAGTACCTACTCTTACAACATGCCAGCCCCTGTCCTGAAACCAATCAAAGCCTGGCCAAAATATTAATGGGACGGAGAATAAAGACCAACCTGGATAGGTTACATCCCAACTATGCTCCAGAAAAACCTATGGACTCCTTAACTAAGTTCAGGGACTTCCAAAGGGGGGATTCAGTTTATGCAAGAAACTACTCTGGCCACCCATTATTGTTAGCAGGGAAAATTATAGAAGTGACTGGTCCCCGATCTTACAGACTGATACTGGAAGATGATTGAAAGTGGCATCACCACATAGACCAACTAAGGGGTCGATGGAGCACGAAGGCAAACCCACAAGCATTCAAAGTCCTGCCAAATCTACCCGACAGATGTTTATTCACAGGTAATGACGATGGTGAACGTGGAAAATACACAGAATGCAAGACAAAAAAGAAACAAAGAGACTTACCAAAGGACTTAGACTTTGTTCCAGCACTGCCGACTACCGAAGGAGCAGGAGAGAAACCTCCAGCTGTTCCACACATTTTCGGTGAAAAAACCCGCTCTAAATCCAAGTGAAGGTCTTCATAGGTCCGAAACAACCAGACACCGCCCTGCATACCTCCAGGACTATGAATGCGCCAACTGATGACAGAGGAGTGCTGCGTCCTGCTTCCCCTCTGGTCTGTTTCTGATGCGGGAGCAGAGGCGTGCTCTGATCGGTCAAGTTGCAGCCGGCGTGAGTATAAAAGAGCTGTCAAAGTGCCAAGCGGCTGCTGTTGTCATGAGCCAAGCAGCCACTAGTTAGCCTTTACTGTTAGCCTAAATAAAATCTGTTAGCTTTATTCACCATCTCGCCTCAGTCTCTCAGCCTTTGTTCAGGGACAGAACAATATGTCCCAAATATTTAATAAACTGGTTAATATTGCATAACCTCTTGCAAATTGTTTATGTGGGTAAATATAGGCCAAGATATATCTATGCAAATGCTCTTATAGACTTCCCTTTCCCTGTAAGAAAAGGAACTGTTAAAAAAATGAAATCCATGTTGCTCATTAGTATGATAACATAAATTTGGAATTGCTAGCCATTTTGGATTTTTTATTTTTATTTTTTTGAATCTTGCAAATTCTTGTGTTTGAGCCTTTGTCGTGTAATGGATCATAAATAATTCATTACCTGTACATGCCATTCATTAAATCTTATTCTCTATAAAAATTAGAATTATTTAAAAGATAAATTTTAGTTTCTGTAGAATGTTTTATTTTAACCTCTTAATTCTTTATTACCAATTGGTCCTTTCAATAAATAGTTTTCTCACATACTGTGTCTCCCCTGAAAATAAGCTGTCCCAAAACATAAGCCCTCCGCCAGAAAATAAGCCCTCCCCTAAAATATTGAAACACATGCGCAGCTGGTCCCCGCCATTTCCTCTGGTTAGGGTTAGCTGGAAATCAGGTAAGATGGCAAGAGGAGCCCCATCTTGCTACACACACCCCAAAATAATAACACCTCCCCAAAAATAAGGCAAGAACTTATTTCAGGGTTCAATAAATATAAGACAGGGTCTTATTTTCAGGGAAACATGGTGCATTCCTGAGATATTACATGGCCAGGAAAAAACCTGCTAAGAGGGGACATACTATTAGTATAATAATTGATGTTTAGGATTTTGTGATTGTAGTTGTAAGAATTTGAACTTTGTTTGCTTATTTCAAAATTACATTTAGAAAACTTATGTTGCTTTTGAGTAAATGAATTATGTGTTACCACATTGTACCTTGGAGTTTTCCAGACTTACCTGAAGGTGGCACAGTTTGAGCTATTCTGCAAATACATAGTTGCTCTTATTTTCCCCCATAACCTTTCTGCTTTTCTAAGGGCAAACAAGTTAACATAAAAATTGATTCAAAGCCTTTTTGTGTGTGCAAAATAATCATCTGTGAGAGCTTGTTCATAGATAAGGTTGTAAATGCTTATGACAAAGCTTACAAAAGTAAAATGAATGTTGTTTACAATGAACCGAATTTCCTCTATACTTCAGAATTGGTAACTCACAATTATGTCACACTCATGTAGCTATAGAAACCAAGATGATTGTTCACCTTCACGGAAAACAACAAACATGTTCTGAAAAACAAAACTTGATATAACAGAGACATGAATAGTAAAATTGTTTGTTTTTTCTGTTTGGTTTTATAAGATGTCTTATTTGATACAACATTAAAACCTTTAAATATATTATTTTTCTACAAAAAAAGTTCTTTTATAGAAAATAATATGTGATTAATATATGTATTTCTTAACATTTTTATGTTTGAATTACACAAATGCTCTGTTGGCGTGTAAGTGATCAATGAATAATAATAATTTTAAATCTAGTTTCATTAGGCTAAAAAACCTTTAACTTAGTTGAATGGAAGAAAAAGATGTAGGATATATTCAATTATATGAGTTTCTCTGTGCAGCAAATAGCACAGTAAGTAATTTAAATTATTAAATTTATAAAATTAATAATTTATAAAATTATTACATAATCTTGTAATATTTTAATTGGTTCAGTTCTGTTTTTAATCTTTATTTCTCTCCCTGTCTTTCTCCTTCTCTTTTGGACCAATTGAGCCGTCTTAATTTCTATTTAGACAAATATGTACTTTATTTATGTACAATACCCAAAAGGAAGTAGGAGACATTTATTATTCTAGGTGACCAAAAAATTAAGGAAAAAGTATCAGCAACAGTTCACAGATGAGCTTACGGGAATCTTCCAAAACCATTATGGAACTTCCAATGTATCCATTTTAACAAGGTACAAGTAGTCCTCGACTTATAACAGTCCATTTAGTGATTGCTCAAAATTATACCAGCATTAAAAAAGTGATATGTGACTGTTTTTCATACTTACAACTGTTGCAGCATCTCCATAGTCATGTGATCAAAATTTAGATGCTTGACAACTGATTCATTTTTATGATGACTGCAGTGTCCCAGGGTTATCTGATCAGGCTTTTGCAACCTTCTCATAAGCAAAGTCAATGAGCAACCCAGATTCATGTAACAACCAAGTTACTAATTTAACAAGTGCAATGATTCACTTAACAACAGTGGCCAGAAAAGTCAGAAAGTGAGGCAAAATTTACTTAACAAATGTTAAAATATTTCACTTGGCAACAGAAATTTTGGGCTCAATTGTGGTCATATGTCAAGAACTATCTGTACTAACTGCTACAATTAACACTTTCCTGTGTATGTAGGGTTGCTTAATACAACAATACATTATATATATTGTAAAGAAAATTGATGATGTACTTAGTCTGATAATCTTTAAGAAAACAATCAAGCTCAAAGAACAGCAAGAAACCCAACAATTCAGTCCAGAACTATATATAACACTTATGAAAGTGAAGAACATTAGAAAATGCTTAGCAATGTGTGGAAATATACAGGTAATCCACAGGTTACAAGCGTTCACTTAGCAAATGTTCAACGTTACATGATCAGCACCCCCTAGCGTTTCTGACAAGGCCTGAAACTACAAAACTTGCAGCACCATGGAAGTTGTTCACCCTTATGAACAACCACAGAGGCTCTGCAACATTTATCCTGCATGTTGCTGGCTGGCCAGAGGTCTTACTCTGTACCTTGCCTACCTAAATGGAGCTTATGAGAGGTGCATACGCCCCATTTGGCCTCCAAGGCTCTGTTCGGCCCTCCACAGGCCTTCCCTAGCCCATTGTAGGCCAAAATGGAGCTTCTGGGACCCAGATCTGATATTCTAAGGCTTCATTCAGCCTCTGCAGGCCTTACCTTGCCCGTGGCAGGCCAAAATGGACTCTCTGGGATCTGGCTTCCAGAGGTTCCATTTCAGCCTCCAATGAGCCAGAGGAGGCCCTTGGAAGCCTGAATGGAACTGCAGAGGGGCACACAAGACTGGAGAGAAGACTGTTTGGTAGATCTTCACAAGGTAAGTGACCCAGCATGACAAGTTAGGGGGGAAAGCAATTTGGGGATCATGATGTATTTACGTGGGTTGGGGAGGTCTTGAGTGATCTTAGGCAGGTGGCCTGTTCCATCAGTAGGCTCCCCTACTCCCCTATGCTTAATGAGCCTCACATTAAATTAGAGAATGCGTGGATGAAAGAAGGGAGTGATGTCGTTCAAGGTGCAAGATTTACTCCCACAAATCTTCAGGTTATGAATGGAATGGGCAGGATCCATCACCATGTTTCCTCGAAAATAAGACCCTGTCTTATATTTTTTTGAACTCTGAAATAAGCACTTGGCCTTATTTTCGGAGAGGTCTTATTATTTTGGAGCGTGTGGAGTAAGACAGGGCTCCTCTTGCCATCTTACCTGATTTCCAGCGCTCTCTCCCTAATCCTAACCAGAGGATATGGGGGGGAGGGAAGAATTGGTTGTGCATGCATTTAAATATTTTTGGGGATGGCTTATTTTCGGGAAAACACGGTACATTCGTAACTCAAGGACTACCTGTATAAAGTAGTAGCAGATTAATTTCAAGTAGTGAATACTGTGATAATGTATGACATGACTAGCTCAATTTGGCCTAGTAGTTAAGGCCCTAGACTAGAAAGTGGGATACCCTCCCATCTTACCCATGAAAGCTAGCTAGGTGACTTTGGTCCAGTCATGCTACCTCAACCCAACCAGGGTTGTTGTGGTGAAAGTAGGAAAAGGGAGGTGTGTTGGATATATTTGCTGGTCTGAGTTATTTGTAACTTAGACCAGCAAATATATCTTTATTTTTATCTTTGTAAAAGTTATAAAGACATGATATAAATAAATAGTGCTGCATTGAAATATAAGAAATGTTGAAGTACATCAAATAAATATTCAGTGAAAGTTGTGATTTTTACACCAGTATTGTCAATGGCAAACTGTGTGTGTATATATGTGCATACATTGTGACTTTGATACCAATACTGTCAATGGTAGACTCTCTCACTCTGTGTGTGTGTGTGTGTGTGTGTGTGTGTGTGAGAGAGAGAGAGAGAGAGAGAGAGAGAGAGAGAGAGAAACAGACAGACAGACTCTAAAACTAATCTGAATCTAATTCTCTGGTTTAATTCTCTCACCTAGCATAATTATAACCATTTGTCTTACAGTTTCTCTCTCTGTCCATTTGTCATATATGAAAAAAGAGAACAGTTGAATATTTGCCTAGGTATTGAAAGGTTCAGTCCCATACTAAAAGGAGCCTTCTGTCCCTTAGCAAAGGCTTGAAATCTCTTCTCTTGCCATAGGAGTTAAATTTAAGGTCCCCCCTGAGCATTCTAGAGCTTAAAGAGGAAACAATTCTTGGAAGCAAGCTGGTATGTTTCCTGATATTTGTTGTCTGATTGAGTTAGCTTAATCACAGAGAACAAAGGTTTTGCAGAACAAAGGCTACCAACTGAACAATCACTCTGACGATTTATTTACATTTTATAAAAATATATGCAAGTTGTAAGAAGGGCAGGAGTACAATATATCCTTTGCATAATGTCTTCCTTTAACCTCAGGTATTATATGCCATATGTTAATACTTAAAGTGTTATATGGGGAGAGGGAGAAGGTTACGTGGCCCTTCCAGACTTTTCCTCTTCTACTACCGCTGCTACACCTACCATTTGGCATATGATGGAGGTAGAAGAGGAAAACTGAAGGGTTTTTCTTCAATTGCAACAGCTGCAAAACATATGGGAAGCTGACATGAATCTTTCCAGAAATCTCTTCCAGGTTTTTTTCAGCCATTTTCCACCAAAGGGGGAAAAAAAACCATTCAGGTGATAATCAGTATAAATTCTGAACTCAAAAAGGAATGAAATCTTTCAATATCTGCTGCCTAGAAATGCCTAAGGATCAAAAGGGCAAATTATAGCAAAATAACATTGACCTGTTTTGAAAAGCAAAACAATAAAACAAACAGGTCAATAAAACATGGAAGGATTATCCCAAATAATTTGGTTTTAACTGAAAATAAACATGTTACAAAATAAAAGACAAAGGAAACAAAAGTAGGGTCCTAAAATTAAGTATCACATTAAGCCTATTCTTGCAGAATTTATAATGTCAAGAGTTTTTTTACTGTTAGTTTCTCAAATCTATTGTTCCACTGGCATTTATGAATTACATTACAATAATATACCATGTAAGTGATTATATCAGAGTGAATTCTTAAGAATAGCTTAGGCAGTTCCTGAAGGTATAATAATTAGATCAGTAGCACACGTTATATCACACAGATAGTGTTTTGTTATTTAAGCAGATGAATTCCTGAAATTGTAAAATGACAATCTGTATTTCAGGGAGGTTTAATAATTTCATGTTATTCTCTGAGCAGCAGTTGCAATAATCACCAGGTCTAAAAAAAGACTTACTGAAAATGAGAAAAATGGATTTATTTTGTCTAGCCACATTATTTTCAGCTGTTCCAACTAAATTTGATCTGATAAATTCATAATTTTGGTAATAAAATGCAAAGACATACTATTAACTAATACAAAGAGAAACAACAAGTATCTGCTGAAAGTATATCTAGAATTTAAAAGGAAGAACTAAGGATAATAGAGAAGAATATGCACAAATCAAGAATTTAGCTTCTCTTGTAAATGAAGAATGGATAAGAACAATCCTGAATTTTTTGGTCTGAAAGGAAGATTTAGCGAAAGAGCATGGTGTTTATTCTGCTTAATAGAGATATTAGGATTCCCACTTCTTTGTTCCTTTTGGCATCGTTCCATTTTTCAGTATGCATATTCTTACTGGGTTTCTGAATCAGCTGGCATAAATCACAGAATTAATAGAATCATAGAATCTAAACACTATGATGCCAATCGAATTGTAACGGTCCCTGAATGATTTCAAATGGTTCCTGGCTAAGGAAGTTGAAATAGATAATGCTAATACCATGTAATGTAAGAATAAAGCATAAAGAACAATCATGCTGACGCTACTTGTAGAAAAGAACTTTGAGTTATTATGGGGAATGAATTTTAAAATATTTTTATGTTTGATCATTATTAACTGTTCATCATGATTAAATAGTAAACAATCTTGTATACTTTTTACCACTATTCTTAATTATGATTAATTATGTATGAAAATATATTTAAATATATTTATAAAGATTTCAATTAATGATATAAAACAAATGACTGAGAATAAAACAAACAATCATGCAGAGATGGAAACAGAGATGAACAGGCAGGACATAAAGAATTTGCCAAGCCTTCAAATTTATGAATATTAAGGAATACACAATGACACTGCAAATGAAACATTGCTACTTAATAAAGGCAAATAGGTCTAATGAGTTAGTCTTCCCATGGTTTAGCTTCAAACAGGATCTTTCTGAATTGACATAATGTAACCTGTTGTACATTAATACCTAATCATTTAGTTTACAATGCAAACAATCCTTTTGTGTGTGTGTGCTATGACTCATATTATTCAATGGAGAAAAACACCAGTGGTTTATTAGTGGCTGAAATTTAAAATGTAAAATGTTCACCATTGCTTGCCACTGGTCTTTACTTTATGAATAAGTGTAAAAGTGTAAAACAAATGTAAAGTGTCTCATCAAGTCGGCAATTGCTTTGTCTGACAAGCTATTGTAAGTACGGTATGAAGAAATAATCTAACCAAAAAACACCCATAATTTAGGAGGTTCAATATGGTGGATCCAGCTGCAGATTGAAGCCCTTCCCCTTTCTATTTGGGATGCTGTTGTATATACAAAGGGTGCGGTTTTGATTCACATTTGTGCCTGTTATTTTGTTCCTTTGTAGGTATGCCTGACCCACATGTTGGTTATATAATATAAGTATAGCCGGAATAGCTAATGAAGCAGATAAAGTAGCTAAATCATGAGACAAGTTATTCAGGATAGAAAAATGGCATAGATTTTTATGAGACAAAAGCTTAAGAAGTTTCATGAATCCAACATCCCAAAAGGATTTCTCTGAAAAGCTCAGAAAGAGATCATAATGGCATTAGTCTACTCTTACTATCTATCAGCAACTTTCTTTCCTGAAAGATAAACTGTCTCTGAGCCAAGAGATTCAATAAAACCTTAAACAAGTAATCACTAAAAAAAATTTCCTCTGTGAATTTTCTTGAAAGCTATCCAGGCTTAGTTGTGGATGCCATGAATTTAATGCATGTGGCCTAAAATTGTGCTTTCCTTGGCAGCCCTGGTTTTATTAGTTTTGTCTGATGACTTGGCATTCTAAATTTTAGAAGAAGAAAAAATCATTTTCTGCCATCATTAATTATATACGACCCCTAATTTTATCAACTTTAAAAAAAACAACCAATCAATTATTCTGTTTTTATTTTTTTATTATTATTATTGTTTTAATGCTTTTATTTGCTGGTCTGTGACTAATAATTTTTTATTAATTTATTGGTTACCAACTTTTATCACATTCTCTCTTATATCTTTTTTTAAAGCCAACAAAACCCAAATATTATATACTCTCTTAATACATGTATTACTAATAATACAGGGAGGCAGAAGTGGGATTCTACCAGTTCTAACCAGTTGTTAATTTTCTGAGCTGTTCAGAGAACCAGTTGTTAGAAGCAATCTTCTTTTGTTTTTTCCACTTTACAAGGTTAATCCTGTAAAGAATTACAACATTTTAGTGTTGTTTTTAGCCTAATCTTTATTGACCTGCTTACAGAAACTGCCTCTCCTTTAACCCTTATTACATTCTTGGTAGTATACAAAATAAGCCATGCCCACAGAACTGGTTGTTAAAAAATTTGAATCCCACCACTGAAGGGAAGAGAAAATTTCTTTGGCATGCTTGTCTTGGTTTCATTATGTGAGCATCCAAATAATATCTATACTGTATTCTAATGTTTATTTTTATATGTTTAATGGATTACTTTATTATTTATTGGAGTTTATATGATTCACAAACAGGAGATCTGTCTCTATACAGAAACCCAGTCAGAAGTTAGAAGTTAAAACAATGATTGTCAAGTATCCCAGCCTTCTTGCTTGACACACAAATAGGCATAGTGGCTTCCACTGAATGCTGTTGATTTGTTGTTGATCTTTTAAAGTTAGCACATTCATTTTTTCTTCTATTGAAATTATTTAGTTTTTCTTCCTTACTTTCTTTCATTCAACTTTTTTTCAAAATCACCTAGAATTGCTTTCCAGGATATGTTTCTTCCTTTCTCAGGTATCAAGATTTTTTACTTATGGTCTTATTTCATACATGAGAATACTTCAGGGTCAAACACCCTTATCTAATTTGTATGGCAATGAATTATGTAATTTGTGTAGGTAAATATCATTCAACACATACTTATAAACATTGGTACACATTTACTAAACAATAAATTGCAATACTTTTCTTATTTGCGATATTTCCAAGTTTTTAATTTGCATTCAGAAGATCTTCAAAATATTAGCGTATTTTCTTGACCTTAAGGTTTAGTTCACAGTGAAGAAATACTGGTT
>JANHFT010009237.1:0-12359 GCA_032467955.1 Pseudoxenodon macrops
TATCTATCTATCTATCTATCTATCTATCTATCTATCTATCTATCTATCTATCTATCTATCTATCTATCTATCTTCCACTAACTGTGGAGCATTACTTGCTTATACTACAATGTCACCTCAGCAAACTGATACTATATTTGGGCCTCCAAAGGTAAGGTTTATATGGGCCACAAAACTATAAACATCCATTAGATGGTAGCAGAGATTCAGAGTTTTCTTTTTTTGTTGCTGTGTAATGGTCAGCAGGCTCAGAAATGGAAACCCCAGGTAATATTTTCTTTGCCATACCAACATTATGAAAGTAGACTGAAGTCTTTTGCTACCTTTTGAATCTCCTTGAACCAAAGTGGTCTGTCTTCCATTGAAACCACCAGCTGTTATATTAAATGTGTGCATGCTCATAAACAAACATACACATCTTTCATTAATATCAAATTTGGAGTGGGAGAGAAAATTCCTGGAATTTTGGAAGTGGGAGCTTCCAAATTTGGAAGCAGGAGTAAAAATAAATGTAACTTCCTACTTTTGAAAGAAGAACTTCTCTTCTGCAAGAAACACAAATGTTGGGGTAAGCAGAGCACTGATGATTAGTGTTCTTTGTTCAATGCCTGTTAGATATCAAGAAGCCCAATCATCTTGACAGTTGTAAGAAACTTTTCAATTTTCCTTCATGGATGCATTTGGGAGAAATAACACAGCCTTGGTAGGGAGAGGGAGAAGACAATGAGCAAAAATATGCATGTGTTCATAAATAGCTCTAAAGGACTTGAGAAGGGGAGCAGAGCGACACAAACATTATATACTGAATCCTTTGTTGTTGTGAAGCAGAATGAAAAGAAAAGCATGTCAAGGAAAATCTACAGGACATAATAGAATACTTTATTTTGCCACTTGTAAGTAGCAGGGCAGTTGTGCATAATCTGATAATCATTCCTAAACCCCGGTGTCATTTTAGAGTAGGTGGAAGAAAAACAAAAAGCTAGGAGAGATTGAGAGAAAATGAGAGGGAGAGAAAAAATGTGAGTGAACAAGTAGAGAACTCTTCAAAACAACTCTAGTGTGGCTATCACAGGGGAAGCACCAACTTCTTCATCAGCAGTAAAACCTTGTGCTGACTTTTTCTACTTTTATTACCTGGAAGGTGGATAAAGAGACAGCTATAAAGTTACCTGTAAAATTATAACTAGCATTTCTCTCTGCTCCTTTTTTTCTTTCAACCTTGTTTTCCCCTGCAATGCTTTTTTCCACCCTGAAATGGAAATGAAAACATTACCTCAGGCTGTCTCATCATGCTGTATTTTTATGTTAAAGGTAATCTACAGTTACTGAAAAGACCTCAAGCAGGACCTTCCATAGCTATATTACTTCAAATTGGAATAAGGGATTCATGTGACTTTAAAAAAAAAACTTTTCCATTTTCTTAAAGTTACTTTCAAGGTGAGCTCAACTTCTGCTGACTTAATTGGACACATCTGGAAATGATCTGCCACTCCATCTTCTTCTTTTTCCAGCTTTTAGGCCTTAGAATAAGGTTTCTACTTCCCACAGGTATTCCATCAAGTATTAACCAGGTCCAAGCCTAGTTAGCTTCTGATGACAGCCAGTTTGTAGACCCTATCTAACCTTGCTTGATCTAGAAATACAAGACGAATCAGGACTGGTTACCACTTGGGTGAGAAACAGCCAGGAGCTTCCAGGTATAAGTTGGAATTGTAATTTTAAAATTATAATAAATTGGAAAAAGGAACGGCAAACTACTTCTTGATTGCATGAATACCAACACTTGTGGTTGGCTTAGCAAATGCAAACGTGTGGTTGGCTTAGCCCAGGGGTGTCAAACTCACGTCATCACAGTGGCATCACATGATGTATCAGGACATTTTCCCCTTAGCTAAACTGGGTGGGGGTAGGGCCAGCCCATGATGCATCCGGGCCGTGGCTCATGAGTTTGACACCCCTGGCTTAGCCAGATTTTTCATGTTCTCTCAAATTATTCATATGCAAAATATGTCAAGAATAGCACACTATCCTGTTGTGGTTCTTTTATTATTCATCACATAGTCAACCAGATATTTAGACTGGATTTGGTATTTTATCCATTTATCATGTCCTTCTCAAGCAACTGGGGTAGGCAGACAGTTTGGCTGTGTTATCACAGGTTGTTGTAGTCCTTTTGTCTAATATTCATCTATATACTAATGGTTAGAGAAAATAATTTCTGCTACATGGGAAGTGGGGTGGGGGTGGCCTTTCCAATAGGCTAGGCATCATTTGAGAATGACATCATCTCCTCCCGTCCTCCTGGAATATTTGGTGATCCAACTTCACACTGGTATAAGCAAGGCATAATAGTTTACTGGCCAGTTCCTGATCAGCAAAAGTATTACAGGAGGAGGTTGCAAAGAAAATTGTAAGCCATTGGAGGACTAGGGCTAATAAGGCTACCTAGTTTGGGTAACTAAAACAGCCATGTTTAGAGAAAAGCAAGGACGCCTCACTGGAGAGATAATTGTACCATGAAGGTGTCAGAAACCTCTGAGGCATAGGCCTTAAATAAATAAAGGAAACAAAATTCCAGCAATGATACTTTTGTCATCCTCTCCCACCATCACACACAATTTTTGAAAAACAGATTCAACTCAAATGGTTCCAAAAAGAAAATATTTTTTATAGCATTACATTTAACCCATGGCCCTTCGTGCATTAAATGAAAGAGGGCTGAAAAAATATCTGCAGGCCCCTCACATCCTGCACATAAATTGTTTCAACTCCTCCTGTTATAACATTGTTATAGAACATTGAATGCCAAAACAACTAGACACAGAGAGTTTTCCCCCCTCATGCCATCACTCTGCTGAATACATATAATTCCCACAGTACTGTTTTATGTCTAAGGCATGTAGTAGGGATGTAATACTATTACCATTTTCATCTTTACTTCTTTACTTTAAAGAGCCTTCTGCTCTTTGTATCTTATGATTATATTACTTTGTTATTTCTTTGTATGTACAATGAGAGCTTATGCATCGGAAACAAATTCCTTGGGTATCCAATCACACTTGGCCAATAAAGAATATTGCATTGTATATTGTATTCATTATGTGATCTATGGATACTGGAAAGGTGGAGTATTTTATGTTAAGCTCTTTAAAAAAAAGAATCTACTCCTGAAGTACTTTCTTTTTTCCTTTTTAAGAATCCGAATTTTGGGAAGAAAGCTTTTTGTTACTTTCATTTCTCTCTCTCTCTCTCTCTCTCTTTCTTATTGAATATATGTGCATGGATTAAACCTTGAGGGAGATCGCAGCAGAGTGGAAGGCACAAGTAATGACAGTAATTTTGGGAATGGATATGGAAGGAAGCAGCGGCAGCAGCCCACGCTAATTGCTGTTTGCCCTCTAAAGCAAGTGGATACACTGTAAACAAAGAGCTTCAGTTACCTAATTAGCAAGCAACAAATGCATGTAATAAAATCTTAATTAGTAACTATGAGAGAATTTACTTTTGATGAATAATCTAACAACTTAATAAGCTTCTGTATGTCATTTTAGCCTCCCTCAGTCCTCTTTCACAGCCTTGCATTATACTCTTTGGAGGAAAATGGTGCCGAGAGACTCTCTCAAATGTCCTTGTCATAATGCTGACTTCTTGGATAGCATCTTCGTTGAGACCTTCTTGACTGGGAAATCAATTGTCACCTTTAAAAAAAAACCTGTACCAAATCAGATTGACTCAGACTTAAAAGAGTCACCAAAGGGACTGGATCTTGGACAGGTAGGTTTTTAAATATTTCCTTATAAGGGTCGGAGAGTTTTAAAGTGAAATGTGAAATTCAGAGATCTACATGTGAGTGGGATCCATTGTCCTGCCCTATATTCTATTACTATTATTTCTATATTACTACATTAATTACTCTTACTATAAAATTACGGTATTTGATTACTATTCAATATATAGTGTTTTCTCTACACTATACTCTTATTATTACAACATTTCTTTTTTACTATTATACTCTACAGTATTGTTGTTGTGTAACAATGCTTTGTTCTTACAGCTACAGTTCTGCCTTAATTCCTCTCTTTGGGATTCTTTCTTTTTTCTTCAGTTAATGGCCAGCATGTGCAGTACTTGCAACTCTGCACTTTGTACTCATACTTGCATTTTTTTTTCTTATTGTGCCTTCATATTCTCTTGACAAAATTCAATCAGCCTGTGCCCTGCTTCATTTTATACAGTTGCTTCACTCTTTCTGGCACTACTAGTACTAACCCTCTGCTCTTCTCCAGTAGCATATTGGACACCTTCTGACCTGAGGGGTGTCTACCAGCATCATATCTTTTTTAGCCTTTTGATACTGTCCATGGGTTCTTTGGTACTTTTCATGGCAAAGATACTGGAGTGAGTTGCCATTTCCTTCTCCAGTGGATCACGTTTTGTCAGAGCTGTCTGCTATGACCTGTCCATCTTGGCTAGACCTGCACGGCATAACTTATGACTTCATTGAGCTATGCAAGCCCATTCGCCACAACAAGGCACTAATCCATGAAGGAGATATAGTGAATATACACTAATCATATACACTAATTATAAATGCACACTCTATAAATAAAATCCTTCCATACACATTATTAGACAAAGACAAAATGTCAGGAGTTAGGAAGTACATTTACCTAGTGAAATAATTAATTTGCCAAGTACTTAATAATTAGCTGTGGTAATTATTCATGTATCTGTTAAACAAATGTATATGGTTGTCCATCTATCAGGAAAAAGTCTGCACAACTTTAGAAATGCATGATTCACAAAGATTGGTGCATATCTTAAATACTTTCAGAAGCCAACATTTCTATTATTTACCTTCTTTTTCTTCAAAGTTTATTGGACATGCTATGCTATTTCAAAGGAAAAATGTTTACTATTTGTGATATCAGTATGTTTTGCAGAAAATTGGCTCTCCACATAGTCCTGCATAATAATGAACTATGATGGTTAACCAAATGTTAAAGATATCAGCCCTTTGAAGTAAGGCCGAAGAATGAAATAGTTACAATGAAAAAATGCAGGAATTCTGATTTATTTGTATTGGCTGCAAGAGTTTAAAATCCGAACAGTGTTTCCATTTCCCTTCTCATACCAAACAAAATCAAGGCAGAGAAAAATCCAGTTTCTTTCTTATGTTTTCCTGTTTTCTTGGACTAAATTCATATTTTACTAATTGTTGCTGCATACCTTTTCATTGATATTTCTGTAGTATTCTGCAAAGACATTAATGATGAAGCAAGAGTTTTTTTATCATCACTATTTAATTTAATTAGAGTCAATGATCATCAAGCTACAACACAAAAGCAATGTGAATAACAGAAGCATTGAATCAATTACATGACACTTAAAAGGTTGTGACTCTCAAAGAACAAAATGAAGAAAATAACATGGAATGTAAAGAAGAACATTGAAGAAAATTTAAAAAAATGATACTGTGTTTCATAATATTGGTGTTTAGGACAGTTTATGTCTTTTTATAGAACAAAAACTTAGCAACCTTATCAATTATAGTAGCATTATGGTCTGAAATGAACTATCTCTTTCTAACAATATATTTTGTTTCTGCTGGAAGAATATCAAGGAACACTAACATGTGTACTACCATAAAAGAAAAGCAAAAATACATCAATTAGTGTCTTCAGCTCATTCTGACCATTAGAAGAGCAACTCTCATTGAATAGAGTTCTGTTGTATCTCCCATTTACAAACAGAAGGAAAAACATTGAAAGGAGTCAAAGAAAAATAGCTCTATAGAGCACTAGGCAAATGATAATGACCAAGTAGTTTGAGGATTGGAACGTACCATTGCTAAGTCCTTATGCCATAATATATCCAAATCCGACAGTTTTAGATCTCTTTAAACATAAAAGCCCCAAAGAAGAGAGAGAGACTGCAGTAATATAAGTAAGCTTTGGTTTTTGCTTTCACCTTGCAAAAACGTTTTCAAGGAGAATTATTGGGACTAATGAACCATTGGAGAATCAAAATTTAAGCCAATAAATGTTTGGCCTACTTTTGACTTTAAAGGGATCATTGTAGATTTGTAGATTTGAAACACAGAAGGAGGCCAAACAGAGCATCTAAAAACCTAAATTGAACAGCCTCTTAGGGCTTCAGATCATTGTGGGTACAGAAGGAAGAGGAGGAGGAGGAGGAGGAGGAGTATTTGAGATTAGAAAGATATAAAAGCTTTTGGCTAGTTGATTTTTTTCTGAAGTAAGGCAGTATAGTCTAAAATCTTTGCTTTGCATCTGCTCATTAGAATGAATGCAAAATAATGAAGACTCTGTTAAGACATAAAAGTGATGTCTCTATGCATTGTCTTCAAGAATCCAGACAAATGTAATCAAATGTGCTATGAATTATTTTTTACAGGAAAAAACAACAACCCAGGTATTACATGTTTTCACCTTTTCTATCTGAAAGACATTTTTCTTCTGGTTCCAAAGGATGTTCACGTATTGTTGTTTAAAAACTTAAAATCCAAGCTGTATATTTATACAATGTTTTCCGATATCTACTGAATCAAATCTATCAGATTCAATTATATGACTGACATGGTATTTCCAAAAATTGTTTAAATGGATCATGCAGTCAATAAACCTATGGTCAAAATGAAAAAGGCTCTTGGGTGCATCTTTGTTTCCAAAACAATGTGATGATTGTATAATTTAGCTAAAGGTCTGAAGGAGATTTGAATGTAATCAAATATGACGGAACATGTGGAACAGCAAACACATTTGGCAAAGGTCTATGTCACTGGAGGAATTTGTGCCTTGACATTTAAAATATGCCTTTCTCACATTTTTTTTATACAGATGCCTATATCAAGAATAATGTTTTTGTTATCTATAAAAATGTTCACAGCTGGAGTCTGGAAACAGTATTGAAACCAGACATGCCCCACATTGAATTAGAGTGAGAATCTATGGTACCCCAGGTAATGTCTGAGATCAACTCCCACTACATCATCCCACGCAGCATAGCTCATGCTCAAGATGCTAGAAAGTAAAATTCAAACTACTGGAGAGGACTACTGAAACTTTATATACATACAGAGAGAGAGAGATACGCAGACACACACCCTATATGTGTGTGTACACACACACACACACACTGACTTTGAAACATTTAAAAATGGAACATTTTTTTATTTGCAGTTTTATGAGTTAATTGTGTTGGACAGATAGGACAAATTTAAACACTGATAAACTACACATTTCCCTTGTGGCCTTGCCAGACATGAAAATACAAAAGTCTTGTACCAGCTAGACTTCCTCTTTCTTTTCTTAGAGGAAGATACAATTCTAATTTCATTCTAACCAGTTAGCAATGGTATTTTGTCCATAATATTCTGTTTCCAGATGTAGTCTTCTATTGTAGTAAACAACAATAGATTACAGATATATTTTCTTTTGAACTCTGTTAATCTTTAACAGCTATTGAAGCAAAGAGTATATATAGTCTGTATATGTGCCACACCTGGGAAACGTTTCCTTATTTTCATGACAATTATAGAGTATCAACAGAAATTGTGGATGCAATTGCAGAGAGCTCTTGGGGCAACCTTTTTCCCTGTAGAATCTTGGAAACTTTCTGGAATCTACCACTTGCTCAGAAAGTTTCTCTACCAATCAATGAATTGGGAATATTTTCACCTTTCCTTCTTTCCTTTCCTTCCCAGAATATCTTGACTATTGCAGAACAAACACACAATCAAGCAACTTTTGATTTTCCACTAAATTCTGTTGCCCCAAATTCATCACTCCATTTTCCTTCCAGTGAAATTCAATGAAATCCTGTGATCTATGACCCAATAACTCCTGTCCAGACAAATTTATTGAGTAGCAAATAAATGCCATCCATGGCCTTTTAATTTGCCTCTCCATTAATCTTTCTTTGCCCTAATATGCTAAAACAAAAAAAATGATTCAAAGAAAATTGTAATTTGTAAATAATAATAATATGTTGGCAGTCTAGGATTACATTAAAAAAAGTTATTCCAAATCTTGAGTGTGGTTCCAAAATTTCTTAACAAACATTGCAATACATGCTAGCTTAATAAACTGCATAGCCACTGCATTGCCAAGTAAAGAAGAAGGAAGAAAAGTGGCTTTTCCTACAACTTGATGTTGCTATGATATTTCTCATCTAGAAAACAAAAAGAGTTAAGGAGAATTCTGGCTTTGGGGGAAGATTATTCTTCCCCAGAGATTTAAGTAGAAGACAGATAAAATTTAGTGTTGTTCTATTATCTCACAAATGTATCGTGGTTGTCAAAAAAAATTATTATCAACAAGAAAGTAGAAACTAGTCAGGTTCTAGCAATTTTTCTTGCGCTAGGAATTGCCCTATGCTATTTTGACTTGCCTGAAAACTTTAGTGCAGCTGGTAATGTTGTGATGTCATTGGAATGGATAGGGAAAGCCCTAAGGAATGAATAATACTATTTTAGGGAATACGTGGCTAGCTTTTGGTAGCTTTTAGAAATAACTCAAATACAAAGTTTGTCATACAAATATATTAATACAGTAGACATAACAATATTGCTTTACAATATATTGAATTAAATACCAAACAAATAGGTCACAAAACTATCAGCGGAAGCATTAAATTACACTAAGATTATGCAAGATGATTATTTTGTACTTTACCTGCACAAAAGCCTAGAAAAAGTTCATAGTTTGGATGCAGCCCTTTCCTATTCCTATATGGTGGAAAAGTTAACCTCTAGGAGATGTACTGATCTTAAAGGACGTCTCCCACAGTTTAAAGTATAGGAGGTTCATAAAAAAGACAGACT
This sequence comes from Pseudoxenodon macrops, assembly GCA_032467955.1. Classification (NCBI taxonomy): domain Eukaryota; kingdom Metazoa; phylum Chordata; class Lepidosauria; order Squamata; family Pseudoxenodontidae; genus Pseudoxenodon; species Pseudoxenodon macrops. The sequence goes on from JANHFT010009237.1 coordinate 8,846, forward strand.
GCAGAACACAAATTCCAAGACCTTTAGAGTTATATTTAATAATTATATACTTATACAACTGTTAAGGCCTTAATGACTGGTGCAATGTAGATTCAAGTCCATGTGTGATAATCTAATTACTGTACTGAATACAAATTAAGGGTGAAACATTGTGTTTGCATTTATATGTATAAATCTGAATCTTCTATATCATCTATATATACTAAAGCTCTTATTGTCATGACTTTTAACATAGTGAAGTAGTATATCACAGGGCAACCATTTTTTAACCAAGGTAGCTCAAATAGACTAATTTACAGAATATTTCCCCCAATCCAAGATCCATGACTTCGGAGAAAATTAAATTTGGACAAGTTGTGTCTGCTTCTATGCTGTTGGGCTGCTCCTGTGGTTATGTTATAGCAATAGTAATAGCAATAGCACTTATACTTATATACTGTTTCACAGTGCTTTACAGTCATCCCTAACCAGTTTACAGAGTCAGCATATTGCCTACAACAATCTGGATCCTCATTTTACCCACCTCAAAAGGATGGAAGGCTGAGGCAACCTTGAGCCGGTGCTGGTAGCTGGCAGTCAGCAGAAGTAGCCTGCAGTTCTGCATTCTAACCATTGCACCACCATGGTTTTTTATCTTTTTATCTCATTCTATTCTACACCCAGCAACAACCATTTACCTGCTTTCTAGGAAAGGAGAGGGGAGGGGAGATTTCCAATGCTCTCAAGGAAACTCTGTAGGGAAGCTGGCATGAAATTGGAAATTACTGTTCCTCCCACTGGGTATTTCCCCCCCTTTTTTGCCTGCTCTTGGTCATTCTGGTTATTTCTGTTCAATTACTGTAGGTTGTTAAGTCAAGATAGCAAAATGTAATATACCTACAAACCAAACATCTTAACTGACTTGCATCTGAAGACATTTTGATGGATAAACAAGCGGTGTTTAGGGCAGGTCAGTCAACATTAGACCATGTTTAGTGGTCATAACTTTTGGCAGAAAAGTATGCCCACAGAACTGGTTCATCCCTTTTGCAGAATTTGTTAATTTTATATTTGCTTTTGACACAGTAACTAGCTCTAAACTACAGCATAAACTTAAATAATTTACAATGGCAAACACCTGCTGCCTCTGATTTAAATACATGAGAATTCTACTCTGAAGGTCAGATGCGGTACATGTTACCAAGGAAATGTCAGTACAGAGATGAGCTAGACAAAGTTATGTATTGGCTCCAGTTTTATTTAAATATTATATAAATTCACTGATATTCTAATTAACTGATATCTTCTTCCATCCTCTCAAAAACCCCATATCAGTATATGACAGTAATTTTGTCCTTAACTTCTATTGGTTTTAAAATAGCTTTGGAGAACATCAATAGATTAAAAGACATTAGCAATAATTTAGCCAAAACCGAGATAATTACTTTCTTCAAATGCCTGAAACAGTGAATCTGGAACTTAGATGAATGCACCATTGAGCAGGTTAAGATGTTTAAATTTACCAATAGTTTTTCAAATTTCTATAAGTCAACATGTTCACTTTGATTTCTTTTGAAGCATGGCATTTTCGCCATGGTATGTGTATGTTAGAAACCATGACCGGTGTATTTATTTATTACTAAATAAGTATGTTGTTTACTCCAATTTTAACTGTCTTTAGTTACATTAAATTGAATTTTATTCATTGAGTCCAATGGTTTCCTGAGTCTGATTCACACACACCAAAAAATAAAGGTGTAATCCTCATCGGAAACCTGGTATATGAAATTGGAATTGCCAACGTGGGCAATATCATAGTTGGCATTTTTTACTTTTCTCAATGACAATTGGAGAGTGATACTTTCATGCACAAAGTTTCAGCATAAAGCCAGTTTGAACAATTTGCTGACACACCTGGAAATAGGTAAATTACCAAGCTGCAAATCCTCATGTTTACTGTTAACAAAATTTCCATCAGCAAAGAATGAGTAAATCTAAAGGCATATGAAATTGGCATATATGATTGCATTGCATGCCACTTGAGGGAAAATGGTGCTCTATAACAACCTTTTTTTCCCAATCAACAGTAACACTTAACATATTTTGAGACAAAGGATATAACAAGCAATCATGCAAATGAGATTTCCAGAGCAAATTAAAGGTAGGAGATGTTGTGTAGAATGGCAATGAACCTTTGCAGTAATTTTCAGAATACATTTTGTTTTTTTTAAAAAAAATCTGCTTCATTTAGCTAAATGGCAACATAATTTAAGTCTCTTGTGAGCTCCAACTTTAGTATCCAAACAAAGAACTAAGAATAATGTATCCAAAGCAGGCTAAAATTAAAAATGTCATTTAAGAAAAATCTGGTTGTAGGCATTCAGATACTGTCAAACTACAACTCCCAGCACCCTTAGCCACTGACCACAATGGCTGGAACAATGTAGAACTGTAATTCAACATATTAAATACCAAGTGTTTTTAATATAATATGATAAATATGTCCCAAGATTAATAATAATTTGTTTTTTCCATCACTCATAAATGATGACATTGTTTTATTAGAGTTTTAAGAATGATGTTTATATATTTATTCCGTTTTATTTTCAAATAAGAAAGGAAATAAATAGATGTGGATGTATGGACACTGTTGTGCTTTCAGATGAACGTTATGTGGAATGATGGTGGTTGATTCCTGATTATTAGTGTGAATCATAAGGCTGCTCCCTTTAGAAAAAAAACTTTTTGCTGAGTTGTCACAATGTATATGAATGAGTGAGTATGAAGGAGATAGGGAGAAAAAAAATCAGAAATCTTCAGAGCAAATGTATTAGTTTGTAGACAAAATTATACCTTGAAGAGTTCCTTCATATTATAAATAAACAAATGGCATTGGATTGGAAATTATTTTGAATTCATTTAGTCCAGCCCTCACTGTTTAGCAATCAATCTGCAATTTGACATACTGCTATAGCATTGTCAATTGATTGTTGTCCTCCTCTCTCAATACCCCTAGTCCAGTGATGGCAAACCTTTTTCTTCTTGCGTGCCAAAAATGGTGCTGCATGCACGCTGGCGCGCACACATATGCCAGCACACAACCCCCCACATACACTGCACTTGTGCACGCACCTCCCATTGGGCTGTTTTTTGCCCTCCAGAAGGTGAAAAACGGCTCAACACGACTTCCTTTTTGCCCGTCGAGCTGTTTTTTCATCCTTTGGAGGCTTCAGGGAAGCTTCCTGAAGGTGAAAAACTGCCCAACAGGCAAACCGGAAGTGACTTCAATTTGCCTGCTGGGTCGTTTTAAACCCTCCGGGGCAGGGGTGAAATCTAAAAATTTTCCCTAACGGTTCTGTGGGTGTGGCTTATTTTGTGGGCATGGCTTGGAGGTCACGTGACTGGGTGGGTGTGCTTTTACACTTTACACAAAACACAAAAAACTTTTAACTTTTACACAACACAAAACAACACAACTGACTCAGACACCATGCAAAAGCAGCTGTACTGACTCTCACACAATGCAAAAGCACAC
>JANHFT010009237.1:12459-26641 GCA_032467955.1 Pseudoxenodon macrops
TACTTGGGAGAAAGACATTTAAGTCTGTACTCTCATTTTTGGCAGCCTCTTTTTCATGTTTCTTTTCCGTCTTAAATAAAAAAAATAAAGTTCAAAGTTGATATTTTAAAAAAAAAATCAGGCAACACTCTAATTTAAAAAAAAAACATCTGTTCAGTTTTCCCAAAATGATGTCATAATGAAGATCTAAATGTATGAAAGCATGGATTATAGGGGTAAAGGATTGAAAGACATACAAGTTTTTCTAGAGCTAACATGGTTTATGCTTTAAAATTTTAACATCTTTAATTTAAATAGAGAGAGTACCTGGAATACTTATCTGTAATACCAAGTCATATAAGTTTTGGTCTTCAGTTAATGGATTGAAACTCACGGTTGGCTTCACTCATTGATGCTTTTTCTATTGTTTACATTTTTTAAAAAGAAGTCAGATAAAAGAAAAAGGATAGATGGAATGGGGAGAGAACAGTAAAAAGATTGCATTAGAGGAGGATAAAAGAGAAAAAAGAGATGGGGAAAACTACTAATGATTAATTTTAATTATAAGTACTCAAGGTAAATATATATATATAGAGGCTACTTATCTAAATCCATGTTATGGATTTCTTCCTGTATTTGTGTCCAAAATAAGAGAGTGTATCCATATTTTGAAAAAAAAAGAAAGCTAAGTGTTCAGATAGTATACACATACACATATACCTCTACTTAATTTGATGTGTGTGTGTGTGTGTATTTGTCTCCAGTGCATAAGCTCAAAGTGTACATATATGTGTATGCAGTATCTATACAGCATGTATGTGTACAGACAACCTTCTACTTAAGATTAACAACTCTGAATTTAGTTATGTAGAAGCCTAAACTTCAATTATTTGTTGCTTAGCTGGCAACAGAAATCAGAGCAAAACCCCTTCTAACTTGAGATCAATCCTGTTATTGAGGGGGAAATGGCAAAATCAGACAGGACAAGACTGACAGGCATAAGTTTGTTTGGAAACTACTGTTGTCCAGATGGCTGAAGCCCATTTATTACCAGATGCTTATAAACAGAGTTGCATGTCATTCCTTTATTGAAATAGCTTGTCTGACTTCCAGTTTGTTTTCCAGGTAAAAAGCCAGAATGGTTTAGAGTCAAAATAAAACCACTTTTTCACCTATAAATCTCCCAAAATTTGGGTGGCCTTCTTACGTGTCCTCAATCTGCCTGATATTGATCCTGTTCAGACTGAGGCTTTGTATTGGCTGTATCTAGACTCTGAATTTTCTGTCTAGGGATGCCTGTCTTATCTGCACAGATAGTCCTTGACTTAAAGTATTTGTTTAATGGTTATTCAAAATTATAATGGCACTGAAAAAAAGTAACTTACAAACAGTCCTTACATGAATGTTGCAGTATCTTTGCGGTCACATGATTAAAATTTGGATGATTGGCAACCAACCAACATGATAGTGGGAATGCCTTATACTTTGATCACATGATCACCATTTGCTACCTTCCTGGAGGTCTTCCAACAAGCAAAGTCAATGGGGGGAGCTGGATTTGCTTAATGACTGCATGACTCACTTAACAATTGCAACATAAAGATCATAAAATGGGGAGGGGGACTCATTTAATGACCACATCACTTAGCAATGGAAGTTACAATTGTGGTTGTAAGTTGAGACTACCTGTAGCAATATTTCCAGAGGCCTTCAAAGTAAATTTGCTGCTTTATTATTTTTGTTTTTTACAAAGATGTAGGGATCCTCTACATACTATTTTAAATATCACTGATATGATTGAATCTGCAAACCACCACTTTACACTATACTATATAGAGGACAGTGGATAGTAGATATGGATAACATATAATGTGTGTGAGTACTGTACTTACATACATTCACAAATTTTCCTAAAGTGCAGTTATGCAAATAATTCCTTATGACAGTGCTATGGCCATATTGGGAGATTTCCTGCTTTGCTACATGTGAATGTGCATGTGTCTATGAACTAATTAGTGTGGTTTCTTCCCACTCTATGTTTCTTTTGATTCCAAGATAAGTAGAAAAGAGATAAGACAAAACTTTTTATCATGACAGTTGCAGCATAGCCATGAAGAAACATTCTTACAAAGCAAATGTAATGGATGAAGTTGCTAATGTCTATAAAACATTTACCTCTTTATTTTCAGAGGAACAAGCAGAACTAATGTATATAGAATTATAGATTTAGGAATTCCTTTTATCACTACTTTGTAGAATAGTAGTTTGGGATTAAAACAATTTTATCGCCTCAGATTTTACAAATAAATTTATCATTACAAATAACAAGAATTATATCTTAAATATGGTGAGTACTACCATTGGCAGATGAAGTTTACCAATTGTTCAGTATTTTTATTTAGTTTACTCAAAGAAAGAAAGAAAACTATATCTGGAGAAAAACTAGATGTTCTTCCACAACATATGCCTTGGCCAATAAGATGGAGCGATGACATCAATTGTGGGCCCAATTCAATCAAAATAGAGATAAGAAGCGAAGTCTTCTAGTCCAGCACCCTGCTCAAGCAGGAGACCCTATACCATTTCAGATAAGTAACTGTCCAGTCTCTTAAAAACCTCCAGTGATGGAACGCCCACAACTTCTGAAGACAAACTGTTCCACTGGTTAATTGTCCTCACTGTTTCTCCTTCATTCCAGGTTGCTTTTCTCCTTGATTAGCTTCCATCCCTTGTTCTTGTCCTATCCTCTGGTGATTTGGAAAATAAATTGACCCCCTCCTCTTTGTGGCAACCTCTCAAATACTGGAATACTGGTATCATTTCCCACCTAGTCCTTTTCTCTAGATTAGCCATACCCAAATCCTGCAACCATTCTTCATATGTTTTAGTCTCCAGGCCTTTAAACATCTTAGTTGCTCTTCTTATTCCATAGTTTATAGGAGACTTCAAGAAAAAATAAAGGAGAATCCCAGAAAAATAAACACACCTCTTACAGACTTATAGAGTTTATATTATTATTCAGCAGTTAACATTATACACATATTTTCTATAAGTCAGAAATATAAAACAAGACTGAAGCCATCCCTTTTCATTTTAAGTTTTCCTTCAGTGCTCTTTTATCTTATCTCTAGAGTATTAAAAATCTTTTAGTAGGCGATAACCTACTAGACAAAATTTTACAATGTTAACCAGCCTATACACACTTGATGAATATCCATGGTTCATTGTGAGCTTCCTGGTCCAATATTTTAACAATAATTTAACCACATTGGTTTTCTTAAAAGTTTCCATATTATGGATAGCTCACAGTAGCTCAATTTTTTTTTATCAAGATATGGTACTTCTCTCTTTTTGGGAAACCTCATGGAATTAACATTTGAACATAAAACATTTGAACATGAAAAAAGAGCCCTTTATCATTGCAATACACCTGTTAGCCTGAGAGATACTTTACCACTTGCACCTAATCACAGTTCAAATGTGTCCTTGCAACATCATTTCTCTCTCTCTCTCTCCGCTGTTTCCCCATGACATTGCTTTCCTCTTATCTATTGTCCGTGAGTGAGGCAGACTTAAGTTGTCCTTAGCTGAAGTGCTTTCTCCTTATTTCAATACTGTCCAAGGGCAAGCGCAACAGATGTACAACATCTGTTAAGCTTTGTCATTCATTATCTTGGAGGGGAGTCAAATAACTGTAGTGCATTTGAAACGGGCATTGGCAATGGGATGTCAACATCATGCAGGCATAGTTTTCTGCCATGTCAAGGATGGTGGATAGCATTTCAGCTCAGGAAGAGAAAAAAGCCCAGAATCTGATTGATTCAAGTTGATTATAACAAACTGGGTGGGGGAAGTAATTTCAATCATAGCTGGCAGCTCTCTTCTTCCAAGAATTTTATACAAAATGCTATATATGATAAGTTGCCGCTACTCAAACTGAACCTCCTGACACACCAACATCTGTCTTGTTTGAAGGTTTGGAGGTCTGTTTACCAGGGACATTTCCATTCAGTTTAAAACCAGAGGAATAAAAAGAATGATACTTTGGATCTTCCTACCAAAAACTTCAAAATATAAAACTTTCTAAACTTTATGCTACTTTCAAAATATAAAAAGCAGCTCTGCATTGTATTATCTTTTACAATGTTTTATGAGACTTAGTAAACTCATAAAGCCACACATCTAGGTACACACAGAGTTGTTACCTTTCCTTGTTGGAAAAAGAAGGAATAAATCAGACAGCTTAATTCCAAATAAAATCACGTGTGGACTTTGTAAGATTAATATGTGAAATAGAACCTGCATTTCTGCACATTTTCAACCATTGCAGAGAGAATGTGGGAAAGAAATCACGAGGGCTCTCTACCTAGGGGATCATTGGTCAGCCAATTTATTTTATTTTCTGGAATCTCCTTAGTTTTATAAAATGTAGAGAAGGAATGGAAACAAGCCCATTGGGGAGCATGTTCTTTTTTCCAGTCAAGGAAACTGTTCCCTCTTTAATATTTTGAGTTTAGTCAATAAATCAGATATTATCTAATAGTGAAAACACACTTCTTCTAAGCTCTTGGAGAAATTATTTTAAACAGGTGTATTTTTTTCACAAATTGTGCCATTACACAAATAAAATTCTATTTTATCCAGACACCTCAGCACCAGTTCAGTTCACCAGATGGTGTACCAAAACCCTGACATTTGTTCATGTTGGTCTAATACATACTCATGAATGAGAAAGAATTGGAATAAAGATTTAAACAGTCTTAATTCATTTTGCTCTGACTATGAAACCACATTCATTGCACTGCAGTGGACTTTTTTTTTTGGGGGGGGTGAGAGTGAAGGAATGGAACAAACAGCCCCAAAGCTGTTTTTCAAAAAGGCACCTGGACTTTCTTGTTTTTTTCCCTTTGAAAACATTTCACTTCTCAATTCTAAAGAAGCTTCTTGGATGTGAAGTGAAACATTTTCAAGGAAAAAGCCCAGAAAGTCCAATTGCCTTTTGTAAAGCACCTTTCGGACAGTGGTGGGTTCTTCTCGGTTTTACTACCAGTTCGGTCATCACGCACTTTGTGCGCGTGCTTTTGTGCTTCACACGTGCCAAACAAACACTGCATGTGCGTGCGTACTTTACAAAAACTGTTCACTTCCCCATTTCTACTGGGGAGAGGACAGTGGATTCCCACAGCAAACCACTCTGCCACGCTAATCAGCTGAGAAGATAAAGAGTAGAAAGGATCCCAGGCAGGCAGGTGGGCAAATCTCAACATCGGGAAGAATCGGTTCTAAATTAGGTGATCGTCACCACTAATGGTTTTCCCAAACCACTAAGAACCAGGAGCAACCACTGCTTTGGGACAACCATGATTTGGATACTGAGAATCTCCATAGACAGATATCATGTGAAATAGTCTAACATCATCGTTTGGGTTCCAATTAGTTCATCGTTACATACTCACTTTTATACATACCTACTCAGGTGTAAGTTCTGCCAAGTCTATTGAAACTCACTCCAATATAGCTGGTAATAGGAGTTTAGCTTTAGACAGATTTAATGAAAAATTATTATTGTGTCTATGAATTGCATTTTAATTAACTCAGAATGTTGGATTGCAGTATACAATTTGGAATGTTTGCCTTTATTCTATTACCTGCTTAGAGCTCAGATGTCAAGGTAATTCTACATTTCACTTTTAAGTCAGCCAAAGCTTTCAGTACTAAAGGACTCATAATAGGTGATAAAATTCCACAGATGCCTGCCTATTAGGATATTTGTGATAAAAGGTTGCTTATTCATATTTTTGATGCTCTCTAACATCACTCTTTCTAAAAGCTACAGAAGAAAAATGAAAATAATGAACAAGGTTTGTTTGCATGTATAAAATAGGCAGAAGGTATCTCTATTCCAGTGCCATGAAATTATGAAAAAATCAATCGATCATAATAATTCATATTTGGGGGAAAGCTTTTGAAAAGAGGACACGTAAGTGCCAATGCATTATTCAGTCACTGAATAACTGACATTTCAATAAGCCTAAAGGGTCAAGTAACCAGCCACCAAATGCTTGCAAACACAAAAACATGGAGATATTTATTTTTCAAATTGACAATAGAAACTTGTCTTTGTGCCTCTCTTTTTTGGAAGAAGTATGGATACTAAAAGTTGACATATAGCACAATCTTTAAAAGGTCTTCTTGCGAAGTAAATTCTTCTCCACTTAGTGAACCATATTCTCTAGGTCATGATAAATTGCTCTGGAAACAACTTTGGGCTTGGATGCAACAGTTTTAAACTTTAGTGATGATTCAGTCAATATTTAGCGCATTCTTAGTGTATCAATGTGCAGACTATTAATGTTTACCCTTAAAATCTATCTGTGGGGCTTTACTCCCTGACAGCTATGGTTAAGGCTACCATGTACATCTTGAGGGGAAATGGTTTTCCAGCAAATATGAATGGGAGCAACTTTATGTCCTTATTTATATATGAGTTAAATCCATGCTTAACTATCTTTTTGAAATGGAAGGAATTCAAAAAAGTACTTAATCTGAAATAGGGTTTATACATGCATCATATGCTGTGTCAAAGTATTAGGCTTCAGCACTAGAGCCTGATATTTTCCATGGTTACCTGCACTTCAAGTTACATTCTGGTCACTGGCTGTTTTCATAATAATTCCATTGGAATAACAATCTAAGATAACACTCAGGTTCAGAAAATAATGTCCAGGTGAAATAGTGTTAATTTCCATTTCTATCACTTCTGTTCCATCTCAAAGAATGCACTTCCCAAACAAAAGGTTACATTTTAAGAAACGAGATGGACCTAAGCAAAAAATAAAAACAAAAGGCTTTGATTATATCTTGACCTTAGGTTTGTGAAATACAAAAAGAAAAAAAACAACGGGCGGAGAATACAAGTCTTGCTTTCTACTTAATTGAGACCTATGAGGTTGTAACAATTGTACAATTCTTTCAAATAGGCCATATTTGAAAGAGAGAGAGGGGGAGAGGAACAGGGGATGGAGAGAGAGAGATACTAGAATTCAAGTCAAACCTTATAAAAAGGAATGGGAGGGATTATTTTGTATTAAGGAAATATTACCTAACCTTAGTTATTTTGTATTAACCTTAGCTATCATTTGAAATATGTTGTTTTCCACATTTTGCAGGACGATTCCCAGGAATTAGAGAGGCTAAAGTAGATGATAATTCAATCACTTTATTATTTCACCACTCCTGTTTATGCAATACTTTCTTTGAATTGTTGCTTTAAAGTATTGGCTCTCAATTTTAATCTTTGCATACTGTCCAGAGATATGGATGATTGGCAGACCTAGGAATTTAAATTACAAATAAATAAATACATGCAAATGTTCATGTAAATAGTACACAAAAGGCATGGTATTGAGGGGAAATCATTTAGGAAAATGGTGCAGAATTGATCAACAAAATGCCTATGCTTTGATAAAGTTACACCATAGATGCATATATTTTCTCTCACTCTCTTTCCTTCTCTGTGTGTATGTGTGCAAAATCAAACTGGACATATTCACAAAAAATAAAGTCATTAGAACTGGACATAGCAGCTTACAAGAAAAACAGTAGACAATTTAATATATTTATATCTTTTAATAAACAGTATTGGGTCTTTAATTATGTTTGAATTGTTAGGGAAAGTATTGAACCATATTCTCCCTGAAAATTCTTCTCCCAAAGCTGCTCTTTGGTCCATTGTAGAAAGCTGATGAATCTATCATTTCAGGATGCATATTTAAACAGCAGTATGTGAAGTGAGGCCAAACATGTTTTTATTGAATAATGCATACATATCTCAGCACCTGCTTAGGGATTTTTGCCTAGTATTTTAAAACAGGTGTTTGCTAATTGGAAATCCAAGGCTCAAGTTACGTTGGTGATATATTAAATTATGACAAAGCCTCTTACTTGTGGCCATTGTATAACCTTCCAGACTCTTAAAATGATCTTTGCCATCAGGCCTTGCACTTCTTCCCAATTTTCTTTGCATTTGTACTACAAGAAAGCAGGCAAAATACTCTAATTAATATAAAATCAGAGACAAATATTATCCTCTCAGCTGCTTGAGAAGAAATTACACCCTAATAAATGAATTCCTTGTTGATCCAATTTGTACTGCTAGTGAACTGTTGAGATTATACACAAAGGTTAATTTCCACATCAGCTCTCTGTGAGGTTCTCTTTATTTTTTACATAATGTTCTCGTTCAACCTGCCTATCCCCTATCCAATATTCTGAATGTCAAGAGTTTGTGTATTTCTTATATTCAGCTCTAATATTACTTCCCAAGTAGACAATATTAAAAGTCAGTGGTGCCATGAATTTTCCAATTAAACTGAAATAATATGAAATGAATGTAATTAAAAACCAGATACGAAACCAAACTTGTTTGCATAAAATGCAAATAACTGAGTTGATTATGAATAGCATACTGGAAACAACATATCATTTACTTCTGCTTTTAAATATGGGGTCCAAGGTGTGGATTTTCAGAGGTTACTGAAGAGGCAGTGAAATTCCCCTCAGTTATTTAGGCAACACACTCCTCATCTTAAAAAATTAGGGAAATGTATAATTTCAGTGATAAGATTTCTATTCCAAATTAATATTTCTCCCCCACCAAATTTCTGCTTCTTGTTGGCATCCATTCCATTACCGTCAGCTCTGTATATAGACATATTGGCCTGTCTGGACTCCTAGAATCAGCTTTGAAAGAACAGAGGAGTCACTGAATTAATTAATGGGAATAACTATTTAAGAATTTATAAGAAACTTTGTCCATGCTTCAATTTTTTATATCATCTGGTTCAAATAAGCCTCTGTAGATTCTCAATGTTTATCAATATAAGACACATTAAAAAGTGAACAATCAACCATCACAAATCTCTGTTTGAATTCAAACATCTCCTCTTGACATAGCCATCTAGTATAGGTTTGGTCATTTTGCTTTATTTGGGGCTTAAGTAGATTACGTTAGCAATGTACATACCAGACTATTTTAATTACTGTACTTCTGTTGTAATTTAATGGTTATATTTGTATACTTTAATACTTTGTACTATTTGTTAAGTTTGTGGTTTTTTTTTCTTCCTTATTTTTATATGACAATATGTTGCTAGAGTTTAGCATTTGGCAAACTATCTAATACAATATATGTCATATCATGGCATTCTCAATTTCTTTTAGTTTAAATCTTTTCAACGTCTTTATTACTTTTTGTTTATAACATTTTTATGAATTTATGATACACAAAATAATACAAAAGCAAAAAGGAGAAATTGGAAAGGGACAGGAAAAAGTGTGGAAAAGAAGGAGAAAAAAGAAAGAACGGGCATTGAGCTCCAACTCCCTTTGGTGCAGTAGGATAGGGTAATAACATCAAACTACAACTTCTTAGTTTTACATAGTAATTTAAATGTAATACCATCTCTAATTAGTAAAGTCCAAAATCAAATTTTCATTTTTCATTTTTTTCTACCTCAAGCACAAAGTCCAGAAGTGGTTTCCAGACAGAAACAAAGGTGTTGTTTATTTTTCCTTGATCAAAGCAGTCAATTTAGCCATCTCTTCTAACCCCATCAACTATGGCAGTCTCAATTTTTAACCTAAGAGTAAATTGGCCATTCTTGGAAAAAACAGTCTGGTTGGGTTCGATTCTGGAAAAAAAAACAGTTTTTCCTTCTTTATAGACTGCTACGTGCATGATTGTTTATGGACAAAACATAGAGATACACCCTCCTTGGAAAATTTGACTAAGTTTAGTTCATCAGAAAGTGTTGAGAGCAAATGACATTTTCCTTCACTTATGCAGAGTACTAAGTCCTGATTGAATAAGCTTTCAAGCACTTAGTGTGTGCCCACTGCTTAGTATTTTAAATTACTTTTTTTTGGAAAAAGTAATATCTATATTGTACCTTGAAAGAAGACCTACGCTGTAAACTTTAACTGCAGCCTGAGTTGGCAATCATTACACAGGGACAAGACACCGCAATGAAAATTGCTCTATAAATAAAATCCCTTACAGAAGAATTAAAATGGAATTCATATTATTGATGTGCACTAGGAGCCATAAAAAACATAAGACATCCAGGAAGTGGAACTTGTTTCAAATCACAAACTGCCACATCTGAAGGACAACCTGAAAGTCAGCTCTGCTCAATGGTGATGAATTTGTTCTCTCAATTCTGCAGTATGTGTAACTCTAATGCAATTGGAATCCTTGAAGAAATATAATGCAAAAAAGAAAGAAAGATATTAGCTATATTCAGGAGAGTTTTTCTTCTATCAATTGCCCCCTTGCAGTGCAACACTATCAAGTAAAATATTGTTTTGGGGGAAATGGAGGGGGAAGGGGAGGATGGTTTAAAAAAAAAAATCTTTATCAGACAAATGTTTGCAGACCAACATCATGTGATTTTGTATAGTAATTTGCTATAGTATTTGCATATTACTTATATTTAGTTTAAGGAATAGTGTAGGGATGGGCAACATGGGATGCAAAAGGCCATTGGCAGCCTCTGAACTTCCTTTTCATTGCTTTCAGAGTCCCTCACCAATGGCAATTTGCAGACAGCACATATTTTAATACACATTAAAATAAGCTAAATATAATTTTAGCAATATTGTTTTTATAAGTCAAACCAAACCAGGAAAAACTTCTCCAATTCTCTCCCAAAACTGTTGATCCTATTCTTTTTGTGCTATCATCATTAACCTCTATATTAAAATTCCACTGGAATTTCTATATAATATCAGAGCAACTGAATAATTGTGGTATGCATATATACTATTGTTGTAACAATAAAAACAATTACTCATTCTTCATTGTGACCTTAGCTGTTAGGAGTATTCTAAGAGAAAGAAACAAGCAAACAAAAAGCAAGAAATTAAATGTGACTGAGGTTAGATTTAAAATACAGACAAAAGAGGGATTCTAAAATCTAGACTGTGTGAGTAAGAGACTTGGAAAATTATTGTCATGGTTTTCTTTTTCAAAGATTAGTAAACTTCTCTTTGCAGAGATTTAGAAGCCGGTTGCTCTTATAATTCAGAAAAAGTTGAACCCAGGCATGACAGGTTCTGTCTGCTATGACATGCCCTATTTCAAGTGTGCTGTGATTGATATTCAGTTGTTAGCAACAACATTGATGGTGCTCCATGTTGAGCAGGTGCAGCAAATGTTTCAATCTTTTTTCCAATGGGCACTTATATTTATTTGCTACCCTGGAAAATTATTTTGAGTGAACACAGAGTCTGTGAAAAGAGACAGATTTACAACTTTGGAGGTTTAAACATCATGTTTAAAAATCCACACAGATCACAGTCTTATAAGGCATTATTATGAGCCTTCTAGTTCCATTTCAGCAGCATACACCTTCGAGGGAATAAAAATATTATCTTCATAATGTTCGAGCACTGAAATGAGGTGTTTTAAAAAGAGTCTGTATGTGTGTGTGTGCACACACGTGTGCATAAGTGAATCTATTAGAAAGAAAATAGGCACATACCCAAGCACACTTCTGTATATAAAAAGATGCAGGTAGTATTAACTCATGTATAACATTCGTTTAAAAGCAGTTATAGTGAACAAACTTTATTAGATACTACTTAGGCAAACAACTAACCACCATTTCCAGTAGTCGAACAGATGATGAACTACTTCAGATCCCAGAAGTGGCAATTAAAGTTATATTTATCATTTCAAAAAAAATGCAAGAATCTGCTGATGGCCCTCTGAAAATTTGCAACTCAGCATATTGTTGGAAATGTGACTCCTTATTTGGGGATGACGGGAGAGAACAAGAAACATTGAGTGTGAAGCATCATAGAAGATGCTCTAGTTTTATCTGCATGTTATCATCAGGAAACAACCTCACTTATTTATCTCTGGCAAATAGTTCTTTTATGATTGGCCCCATAATGGTATTGCCACTTTCTCTCAAATTCCATATGTGACCCAATTGGAATGATCCAATTAATATAGTTTTTTAATGTTTATTTACACAAATATAGGCAGAACTGACTTTTCAAAACTCTATAACTACCAATCCAAATTTAAGCTAAAGGTTGTCTATAGTTCTTGAAAGCAGTAAATGATCATTCAGTTTTGGTAGATTCAGAGTAAAGGTTTCTTTTTTCTTTTTCTGGTTTTTAATAACATTTCCTGAACTGTTTAGATCCTAGATTGTCACATGCTGACTCATTTGAAATGAAGGTTTGCTAACAGTTCCTATAATTCTACCCTTTTGAAAAGTATTTTAAAATAGATTTCTAATATGGCCTGATTAGATAATGATTATCCAATGCCCTGAATTATTTGAACAAAAGGAAATTTTGTAGAAATAATGTTGGGTGTAGCCTAGTACTGTTACATTTTAAGGAAGTAATTGTGGGAATAAGTTTGAACAATGTACTAGACAAGGAAAAATACTAATTATATATAATTTTAAAAACAATGTTATTTAAAAATGCCAACAACATTCTGAAAAATAAAAAAGAACAAAAACAAATTAAAATTATGTGAGACCTTATTACGACATAGTTTTCTGGTAAGCATAAGAAATGAAACATTTCTGTCTAAAACACTTTTGTTGAGAAATAAGTAATCTTTTAAAAATTACTTTGGTAATTGAACAAAATTAAATTATGTCTTAAATTGCACAATTTTATAAAAACCTGGGGGAAAATAGAAAGTAAAACCATATTAATATTAATTTAGCTGTCAAAATGTTGGATCAAAATGAGTAATCATTTTGCCATTGCCAGCACAGATAACAACATGTAGAATTTTTCTATAACCTCTCCAACTTAATCTAGAAATTCTTTTCATAATAAGCAAGACATGATATAGAAAATAAATATAATTATGGAATTATAATTAAATTATAAAAAGTAATACTAAAAGAAAATGAAAGATGCTATATAAAGCCAGCTAACTTTTACAAATGCAAAGTATTGTACTCTTCTAAAAGAATATGTGATTTTCCGTTTGGAATACCCAGAATATTTTTCATTCATTATTTTTCCCTTGGCAATAATTGTACTGCAAGAAATGAACTGTTATTGCTATATTAAGGTCACGATCCTAAAGCTTTGTAAGATGTAAATTTCAAATTATTTTTTTACATTTTTTTCTCTGCACTTATATACAAAAATAATTTAAATTTAATGGAATTTAAGCCAACCATTTTAACAGAATGCAGGTTCTACTCTTTATTGTTGCTGAGTGACAAATGAATGGATTGCTTTAATCAGTTACAAAATCAATCTATTTTTCAGTAAAGAACAATTCTGCATTCATATTTGTTTTTAAAGGCTGAAATGCTTGGTTTTAATACAGGATTCTAACAAAGTCATGTTCAGTTTTAAATATTAAAATAATTCCTACAGTAAGTAGAAGATGTCAGATATAGTGGGATTTGTGAATCCAGTTATAATTAATAATTAAATCAGTTCATATTTATGTTGAAAACTTTCTTGTAAATCATCTCTCCAAGAGCAAGAGATAGACACTGAATGAGTGACAAATTAGTAAGAGAAAAACAGAGCATTTATAACTATGTTTTATTATTCTAAGGGTGTAAGCAAGTATATGTGTGATTGTGTGTTTGTGTGTGTTTGCCATAATTGGTTTATTTGCTCATTAGTTATAAATAATTAATTAACTCCTCAATTAGTCATAAACTGAAGAAATCATTAATCAATTTATAGGCTGACTGCTCTTAACTGTGAAATCCTGTCCTGATACAAATCACAACTTTTCCTATGAGACCAAGTATGTATTATCAGGTACTATATGTGACTATTTTTTCCCCTTCTATTCAATTGTATCTGACTCTCAGAGACTGCCTCTTGGCAGTTTTCTTAGCAAGGTTTTTCAGAAGTGGTTTGCCAATGCTTCCTTCCTATGGTTGAGAAAGAGTGATTGGTCCAAGGTTACCCAGCTGGCTTTGTGCCTAAGGTAGGACTAGATTCATGCTCTCTATTTTATTAACCTGATGTCTTAATCACTACACTAAACCAGCTCTCGGCAAATTAAAAGTCATAACTATTATGCACATTGATAATGTCTGTTTCAATTTGGTGGAAGGTTAGAATAGAATAGAATAGAATAGAATAGAATAGAATAGAATAGAATTCTTTATTGGCCAAGTGTGATTGGACACAC
>JANHFT010009244.1:0-11538 GCA_032467955.1 Pseudoxenodon macrops
ATTCTATTCTATTCTATTCTATTCTATTTCTGGGTCCTTTCTAGAGATTATTTGAGTTGAACCAGAGGTGAGGTTCAGCAGGTTCTGACCAGTTCTGGAGAACTGGTAGCAGAAATTTTGAGAAGTTTGGAGAACTGGTAAATACCACCTCTGACTGGCCCCACCCCCATCTATTCTCTGCCCCAGCTGATAGGGAGGAAATGGAGATTTTACAGTATCTTTCCCCTGCCCTGCCCACCAAGCCATGCCCACAGAACCGGTAGTAAAACAATTTTGAAACCCACCACTGAGTTGAACCCATTTCATAACTGTGTGCCGGGAGAAATTATGCTTTTTGCCTGCTCCAAATTTCTCTCTCTCTGCTAGGAGGATGTTAGTATGTGGAAACCTTCTCTGTCAATTCCTCCTTGCAGCCATAATTTGAAAGCTGCCTGTGTATCCCTTATTCGCTGTTGTTGTTTTTTTTCTGAGTTCAAAGGCTCCCAGCATCTATTGCTTCTTCCTTGATCTTTCCCTGCTCCAGAATATCCTTTTTTGGGTGCAATGAGACACTGCTGAAAGTGAGATTAAACCCTATTCCTGCGTAGAATAATATTACAGGTAGTCCTCAATTTACAATTGAGCCCCAAATTTTTGTTGCTAAGGGAAACAGTGGTTTAGTGAATCTTGCCTCATTTTATGACATTTCTTGTCACCGTTATTAAGTCGATCATTGCAGCTGTTGTTAGTCACACGGTTGTTAAGTGAATCTGGCTTCCCCCATCAACTTTGCTTGTCAGATGGACGCAAAAGGTGATCACATGCCCCTCGGGGCACTGTCATAAATACAAGTCAGTTGCCAGTCATCTGAATGTTGATCACATGACCATGGGAATACTGCAATCGTCATGAAAAAGGGTCATAAGTCGCTTTCTTCCGGGGCATTGTAATTTTGAGCAGTCACTAAATGAAGTGTTGCAAGTTTAGGATTACTTGTAGGAAGTTGGCAGCTTTCATTTTACATCCTTTCTTCTACACCGAAGTGGCATTTTTCTCTGCTGCCCCAGAGAGTGGCAGGAGCCATGATTTTACAAGTTACCTGCCAGATTTCAGGGCCATTGTGTAGCCCCGTGATGGTGAGCCTATGGCACGCATGCCAGAGGTGGCACGCATAGCCCTCTCTGTGGACATGTGTGCTGTCACCAGCTGTTCTCCTGGTTTACAGTGTGCTGGTCTTCGCAGGTGCTGAAGTGCCGGAAAACAGCCTGAAAATGGCCCAGAAATACACCTGAAAACAGCCCGAAAATCACCCTGAAAACGGTCTCAAAAATGCCCAAAAAACAGGCATGCACGCGCCGGCCAGTTGGTGTTCAGATTTCTGGTGCTCTGACATGCATGAAGATCAGTTGGCTGGGGAACATGCACGTGCCGAAAATCCGAAGACCAGCTGGCCGGCGTGCACATGCGCACCAGCCACTGGTCTTCATGTTTCCAGCGCTCCAGCGCACAGACATGCATGCGCATGCGCGCGCATGCATGCACGCACATTCCAGTTTGGGCACTTGCTGCTGAAAAGGTTCACCATCACTGGTATAGCCTGTCTCCACAAGTTCAAACCCCATCAGGATTCAATAAATTTGGGTTTTTTGACTCAAGTGTTCCTTTTCTCAATCAATTCCTAATCTTTCAGGGTTTCCCCCTTTACATCCAGGTTTATAGAGAAGCCATGGGCTAAGAGATCATGGTTTTAATAAAAATAAAGCCACACAAATTATCTGGGCTCCCAGGAGAAGGGGCAGGAAATAAGAGAAATAGCAGAATAATACAATTAGAAGAGACCTTGGAGGTCTTCTAGTCCAACCCCCTGCTCAAGCAGGAAACCCTGTACCTTTTCAGGCAAATGGTTGTCCAATCTCTTCTTAAAAACTACCAGTGTTGCAGCATTCACAACTTCTGATGGCAAGTTGTTCGACTGGTTAATTGTTCTCACTGTTAGGAAATTTATCTTGAGTTCTAGGTTGCTTCTCTCCTTAATTAGGAAATACACGGGGCCCCATTTTCTTCCCATTCTTAAAAAGTTTCTCGCACATACAAAGGTAAGTCTGAACTCTTACAGCACTGAGTGATGATGGGGAACAAACAGATCTTCTGTTCCTTCACAGAGTCAGACTGTTCATTCTATGTTCTGTGATCCAACCTTATCAGCCCAAATCACTTTTGTCCAAAACTTGCAAGGAGCGAACAGGTGATCTGCACCAACATGTGACCAGTTGGGTCTGACCAGTTTCGATTTCAAAAGACGCTTTGTTTTCGATCCTAGGGCCAATCAATTTGTTTTATATAGATTGTCCTGTCCTGAAGCGCTCTCCGAACCCCAGCTGGAGGCTCAGTTATGAAAAGCGCAAGAGAAAGTGGGTCTCGTGCACAAACAACTTCTTAGTATTCCTTTTCTGCAGCAGGTCTGACTCGAGTCCTAAAAACGAACAAGGTACAGCTTGCACTGTAGTTGACCCAGTTAGAGGCAATTCGCAAAAACTTGTCTTTGCAGAGGTCTGTGCATGTATTTTCTATCATAAATTCAAGATGAGTTTGAGAGCACAACCCCCATAATTCTTCTTTCCTTTTCTGCGACTCCAAAGCAGTCAGTGGGATGCTTCCATCTCGGTTCCAAGTTATTGCAACAGTGCGGGCCAATATTCAGAACTTGGCACTGGTTTGGATAAACCAAATTCCATATTTGGGAGGTATAAATAACTTTGGTTCAAATTGATACGAAAACGCATTGTTCTGCTGACCTTCCAGATGGATTGTCTGACCTGGGACTGTCCTTTTAGATTTCTGGGTTGTAACTCCAATCATTTCCCAACTGGTATTTTTTCGTGGGAGTTTAGGTCTAACCCGTGTTAAGAGGACATCAGCCTGCAGTAGAATTCCTTTCCTGGAAAACATTAAAGAAAAGGGAAAGAGGAGGTGGACATTATTCAGCTGTGGTCAAGAGAGCATCAAATGGGGGTTTTTATGCCTGGAAATTTTTTTTGCTACTGTCAGGACAAATATTGAAGGTTGGAAATGTAGGAAGGAAGGACAGCAAATAGCCCATTCATGAATACAACATATAACCACAAATTTATGTTATTGAGAAATTTGTTAAGTTTTGCCACACTTTAGGACCTTTTTTTTTTTGACCACATTTGTTAAGTGAATCACTGCAGCTGTTAAATTAGTAATGAAATTGTAACTGAATCCGATTTCCCCACTGACTGTTGGAAGGCTGCGAAAGGAGATCCCATGACTCTGAAACACTGCAACCATCATAAATGTAAGTCAATCGTCAAGCATCTGAATGTAAATCATATGACCGGAAGGATGCTAAAATGGTCATAAGTGTGAAAAACCATCATAAATGACTTTTTTCAGTGTCTTTGTAACTTCGAACAGTTACTAAACGAACTGTTCCCTAGGACTACCTGTAATGACATTGACCAGATTAGAAAATAAAGTAAAATATAAAGTAACATAAAAGTATATCATATTAAATAAAGTAAAAATAAATGAAAGGGGTGGAGAAGATAATCTCAATCAGATTTACTTGGCAATTATCCTAAACTTGCATTTTACTGTTTCTACCAACATGGTTTCGTCAGGTCAAGCATGAAACCTGAAGGTTTGGACATTAAAACATCCAGATAGTTTTCTTGGTTGCAATATGAACATGGTTTATGGTTGTCTTCTTCTGAAGCTTTTTAAAAGTTATAAATATTTCCCATTCTGTTTTTGGGAATTCTTGGTAGTCTTGACATCTCATCCAAGTTTCATCCTGCTGAGCTTCTTGGAATCATCCACAGTTGCCCATCTTGTGAAAACAGGCTATCTCCTAAGGTTTTGTCAAGGGACAGTGTGGGCCACATGGCTCATCCCTTAGTAGACTTCGAAAGAACCAAGTAATCCTTGCTCCCAAGTGCCACCCCCGGCATTCCAGATGCATTAATCCTCTGCGATTATATTAGCATGGAAGGAGCGAAGGCTTAAATTTAGGAGCTGCCTCATTGTCCGTCCACTCGACAATCCTGTTTTCTCACAAAAGACAAGAATAGTGCAAGGTTATTTGCACCGCACGGAGCAACATCCTACTAGCATGTCCATCTGCAAAATCCATTTTGCTCCGGACCACCCTGGTTTTCTTCTGGAGCGAAACTGATTCAACCAGAAGCTCCTTAGGGCTAAAATTAGCTTAATTGCTCTCTCTCTCTCTCATTTCTCCACCGGGAAAATGAGCCAAGGTGACTCAAAAGGGAGATGGAAAAAAAAACTTTTCTTTTTCTAACCAAGCTTCTTGGCCTTCTTCTTTGGGTCGAGTGCAGGGTAGATAATGTCCGGGTAACAAGGAGAGAACAGGCTTCCAAGTTTGTTTGTTTTTTAATTTTGGTGATGAATTATGGGAGCTAAAAGTACCCTCTTGCAAGGAAGCAGTTTGTTTAGGAGCAGGTAGAGCTTCATTTCTGAAATGTAAGAAGAGGAGATGAAGTCGTTTAAAAGTAAGGAAGGTTGGAAAGGACAGCAAATAACCCATTCATGAACACTTTTACTAGATGCTAATAAAATGACGGAGGGATGGGTTAGGAGAAAGGAACTCATCTTTAATGAGGGCAATGTGTCTTCCTCACGAAAATGGCTAAACTGCTATTTTCAAAGTATTTCTAGCAGGACTACCAGATTCTGTAACAGCTTTGTTCCCTCCATCTGGTAAACTCGTAAGATTCAATTTTTCTCACCATGTACAGGTACATGTATAGATCCGAACTAGACTGTGTTGATTCTCTGTGTCATATAATAATATATGTGGGTATATACATAATTTTGTATTTATTTATTTATTGCCATGCTTATATTGGAGGGGGTGATCCTCGGAGAGCTGTATGCAATGAAATTTCATGTTAAGGTATGCAGATTTAGTGTGCATTCCAAGTGACAATAAAGTTGTTATTCTATTCTTGTTCTTATTCTGTTATGAAAATGGGCTTCTGGTCAGTTCAAGGAGAGAAATTATTGTGTCAGGGAACTGCGCTGCAGGTGTCCAAACAGAGTCAGAGATGCTGAAGCAAAGTTGTCGTTTTATATAAATAAATATATTTTTTACACACACGGCAAACAAGACCGTCAAGCGCATCACTACATCCTGAGGTAAATCCCAGAGGACCCAGAAGAAAAAGGCAAGAAAAAAGGGAAACTACCCTTCCATGCCCACAGCAACCAATCACAATGCAGATTGCCTCAGCCAACCAATCAGTTATAATTGTGCGTTCTGGCTCATTGTACAGTCCCACTTTTCCCGCTACTCAATTTAAATACCTTTTAAGCATTGCTTTCAGCCTCTGCAGTTGGGAAATTCCCCCTTACGTTCTAAGTTGATTCTCTCCTTGATTACCATACTTTCCACCCATTGCTTCTTGTCCTGCCCTCAGGTGCTTTGGAGAATAGCTTGGCTCCCTCTTCTTTGTGGCAGTACAACAAATATTCCTGGCATGTTCATGTTGTGCCCAAACTCCCTGCTATCTATGGAAGTCTGGGCACAACATAAACATGCCAGGAAGCCATTTTTTCTTTTGGTTGTGTTGTCATCCTGACGTTGCCTCCACTCAGTTTTCAACTCCGAACTGAGGGACCTTTTAGTCCACCTCAGATGTACCGATAGCAAAGTCTTCTTTCCCCCCAGTTCTTTCTCAATCATTGCTATAAGATGGATGTTCATAAGGCGAGAACTTCCCAAGGCTTTGTGGCTTTAGATATTCCACAGAATACCAGAAGGATTCATCTTCATTGATCAAACCATGCAGCAGCTACACCAGTTGCTGGAAAACAAATGGCTCCCCGCGGGCTTGTGTTTTTAGTAGCTTCTTTCCCACAAGAAATGGCCTAGTGCTGAAATCCACAGGTTGCTGCAGCAACTGAACAGAAAGAAAATAAAAACTTGGCTCAGTAAGGAATATTGCTTTGTGGATAAGGAGAAACAAGGGGAGGAGGGAATTCTTGAGCTTCTCCAACAAACTTGTTTCTCTACAGGCACAAAGTTATCAAAACAGGGAGGGGATGTTGATCATTTTCTCTCTCTTTTTAAAAAAAAATTCATTTGCTAAAATCATCGCTGCTACTCACCTAATGGCAGGAGGTTGCCTGTTCCTTTAAGCAGGCCCTTACCTCGTTCTCCTAAACCATGAGTCAGCAACCTGCGGCTCTGGAGCCGCATGTGGCTCTTTCATCCCTCTGCTGTGGCTCCCTGTCACCGGTCGGATGCACAATTGATAGGGCTTTCGGTTAGGACAGGTAGAGGAAAAAGGACGCCATGCTAGGAGGAGACTATATGGTGGGGGAACCGGACTTCCAGTTGGCTCCAGAATTGAACAGGGGACTTTCAGTTAGGACCTTTGTGGCTCATTGAGTGTTTAAGGTTGCCGACCTCTGTCCTAAACAGTGTCATCTTTGGTCCAAGAAAAACAAACAAACACACGAAATACATTTTTGGGGATTCATTTTCTTCTCGTCTTTTGAACCAAAGGGAGCTTGAAATGTTCTCTGCTCAGGCAACTGTGGTTTGTCAGCAAGCCATTATTAAACCGTCATAATCACGTACAACGGAGCTGTCCTTTGGAGGATGGATAGAAGTTTTGAAGAGCCTTTCTGGGGGTGGATCCATGGCCAATCCTCTCCTGATACTCTATTGTCAGACACATGTGTACCTTCCAAGTCTAATGGGTTGGTTTTTTCTGCTGCTGGAAATCAATAGACGATCTTGGCTGATGTTCTGATCCGTTTTGCATTTAATATACCGTAGTTATGCCCAGGGGTGGCCCTTTAGGGGCAAAAATACTGAATTTGATCATCTTTAGCTTGTCTTGCAAGATCTTTAAAGGTAACCAATTCTGGGATGCTTTTGATAGGGACTTTTGGCCTACGAGTGTCTTTTAAGTCTCATGAATTTATCATGCCACATAATTTACTTGCAGTGGAGAGTATGTTGCTGGAAGGAAGATAAAATGGGATAAAAGCATAGCAAGGGGCCGCTGGTAGAATTTGGGATGGAGAACTGGTTGTAGCTGCAAACCAGAAGAATTTCGGATGAATTCTTTCCTTGTCTAGTACAAGGATAAATGAAAAACTCTTCCATGAAATATGGTTACAGATACGGCCAGGATCACATTTCCTTTGTTGATCCAGTAATCTTGGTGAAAACATATAGTGTTTGATTATTCACCTCTAAAATGAATTCTTTTGTTTTGAAAATCAAATCTAACAGAAGTCTTTGTCAGCTCCCATGGTGTGGTTCCTCTCTACTCAACATTTGCAGTGCATGTTTACTCTGAAGTAAATCCTGCTGAATTCAGCTATCCACACTGTTGGATAGCTGGATACAGGATTGCAGCCATCCCAGGTGGATTTCTTTTCACCTCCCTTGTTTTATTTTTGGAAGCATAATGGCTTTAAACTGAGTACTCTTTATCCCTCTTCCTGTGGTGCCTTCAAGTGCTGATTGGAACATTCGATTCTGGTGTCATAAGTGCAAAATTAGTTCAGCAACTTAATCTAAAGATCCAAGAAATGGATTGTATAAGCTCATCTGATCTCAAGACTACTTCCATTTTGGGTACTATGGCTCCCTATCCAGGAGAATAGCTTGCATTAGAAATTTGGAAGGGATAGTGACGCTTTCAAAAAGATTTGGTGATAGGGGAATTCTACTATTATTTTTAAAAAATCCACTGGTTTAGCCAGGTTAAGAAGAGATTGAGGAGCTAAAGCACGCTGCAAATACACAAACATCTATTCACGTAGAACTAGAGGATTTCAAGAACTGATTTCAGCTGAGCATTACAGTGTCTTCTACAAACTTAGTGTTAGGGTTAGAGATGTTTGAAGTCATTTTAACAGATCTTGACGGAATACAGGGAAAAAAAAACCAGCAGATGTGCCTCAGCAAGTTTTAATTATGGTCTTCTGGAATAAAGTCAGAGCTTTCTCCAACTCGATGACCTCAATTTTCTTGCCTTAACCCAATCAATGCATCAGATTCTGATTTCTAAGTTCTGAAGTTCCATTCCTTTCCTCCTTAGCGGATGGGAAGATAATTTTTTAAGGGGGAGGGCTTTTTTTTGGGTAAACTGACATTAACATGGGGATTGATGAGTGATACTTGTGGGGGGTGGAGAGTTTTCATCTTCTATTGACATTAAAAATGAAGGCACTGAAGCAGACTCCACCAGCACCTCTCAGTCCCATATTTTGCATATCTATCCTGGCATCAGCCCCTGAGATTAGAAGATTTACAACTCTAAGTGGCAATGGGATCTTAGAGCTAAGAGAATGTTAATAATTAGCCTTGCAATGTTCTGATTGTGTGGCTAATGGCATAACCCATAGCTTTTGTTTCCAGTCCTATTCCTTTCTTCCCAAATGAGTTTTAATGTCTGAGAGATTATTTTTTTAATGGCCTTAGTTGGGTTTATGTTAATTCTACAAATATTCTATTTCTTTTGTGGAGGCTCCTTGGTGTGTGGGTGTGGGTGTGTTATTCCCCTTAAAGGGGGCTTGCAAATGTTTTCCTATGAACAACTAAGTCTCTGAAGAGCACTGGAAGATTGTATTCCTTGTACACGCTTGCTGTGTTGCAGGGATTCTCAGAAAGAGTGAGAAATGCCATGAATCACACACACACTGCCTTGCCCTGTAGATTGTCCCCATGTTCCAAATAAGGAACTGGCTTTACCCATTTTGAAAGAAAGACACCCCCAAATCCAGCACTTTCTTTTCTTTTTGCCAAAGAAGGACTTGTCTCTCTTTAAAAAGGTGGAATGGTAAGCCATGAGCTGTGACTCAGGTATGCATTATCAGTACCTTTTGAGCTTTGATGCTTCCAACAGTTTTGCTAGAGAGACACCGATCAAGGTAACAGCTTTATAATGTAAATCTGCTGAGCAGATGAAGGTTATGCAAATGGGGCTGCTCAAAACAATACAGCCCAAGAACATGAGATGGGAGGGAGAGAGAGAAGAGTGTTTGGTCATCTCCTTTGTTCCCAAGGGAATAGGGAAGTCAAGAAAGGTACTGGGCTACCTTAAATGCTAACAAAATTGTGTGATTTAATCTGGAGAGATTTGCGGCCATTGTCTCATTATTGACACATTCTTCTGCTTTTCAGAACAGGATAGCTTACCTATTGGGAAGAAAACTCTGAGGAATTTAGAAGCCCTGACATAACTCTGTATGAAAAAAAAAACCTCAGCTTCAAATTTTATCTACCCATGGATATAAATCCTTCAGGCTTGACTGCTGGGAATGTCAGAGTCATAATAACAATCCAGATGCCAGCCTAATAAGAGAAATTCACATTTCATTTCTTCCCTTGTGTTCCAAAGAACATTAGGAAACATTGAGGAAGCCCTGTGATATGCAAGCAAGCTTCCTGTGCTGGTTTCTGCTTGTAATCAGCCTTTCCAAATTCAAATCTGCTGAGCTTTTGTTGTTGTGTTATCAGTTGCATTTAAAGACGATTAGGAGCTGATTTCATTGTTCAGAATGACCCCCTTTAGCAGGGCTTAGCAGGACAGAAACATTCAAATGTGTTGTGGCCTTGAGAAATTTTCAATCCATTAATGTGACCTATTTGTTTCAACTGGCTACAAAGTGGACTTGGAAGTACCTTAATAATATTGCAGACAGCAAAGCAGGCCCCCAAAAACATAAGTTTAGAGGCAACTTTTAAGCGAGGGTCTTCTTCCAATGTATGCATTTCAAGGATCAAAACGTATGTGCAACTAAATATTTGGCCACCTACGTCTTGCACCATGAAGTTAGGAAATAGAAATGGACCTTGCACGTAGGTCCCATCTGAACTTTTCTTTACAATTATATTTATCTGAATCACATTCATCTTAACCCCCCCTCCAAAGGGATTTCAGAGCACCTGTTTAGATTTTCATTTGCATTAAAGCGGGGAGTAGGTTCAAAGTCACCTGGGGTGTGTGTGTGTGTGTGGATATAGCAATTCCTGAAAACTGTTAAATCAAGTGAAGCAAAGATCCCAGGACATTTAAATCCCAGTCATTTTCTCCATTCTTAAGAATGTTCTCATCTGCAAGCAATGGGGGGGGGGGAAGCAGACATGTGTCCCATTAGAGACGCGTTTTTTGGTGCTGCTGCCTTAGGGGATTGGTTTATTTTTTGGGTGCCAGTCAATGCAGAGTTTTGAATAGATCATTTTATAGGGGGGAGGAGAATCTCTCATGCAAATGGTTGTGCTCTGAAGTTCCCTTGCCCAACATTCCATTCTACGCAGGCTTATCCTGCCTACAGTTGTCCAGTTGACTGTGCTCCAGTTTTGACGGTGGGAAAATGCCACTTGGATTCTCCTGCCTGAGGTCCTGAAGGTCTTGAGATGCCTTTGAAAATGATCAAAAGGAATGGGCGAAGGTCTGGCCTGGAGCACCCCCCCCCCAGCTAGATGGGTCAGGATTACATCCCCAGGAATCCACAACTTGGTAGGGTCAACTAATACACCTGGAAGGCAAGGTGCAGCTGGGCTGTACTGGGAAGTGTTCTTGGAGATGACCTCAAGTTGAATGACCTCAAGTTGACTGTCTGGCCCAGATAGTCTTTCTCTCTGCCCCTTCACCCAAGAGACACTGGTTATATCCCTTTAGCAATCCCCCTCAATTTTCAACTTTCTTATTGCAATGAGTGAACTTGAAAGACTAACCATGAAAGAAACTTAGAAATATTTTCATATCAAGGGGCCTCCTAATTCCCCATTGCTGTCGAATTCACCATCGACTTGCTGCCTTCATTATTGTGAAGGGGCCTATCGCCAGTCACTAATCAATTGTCAGGGTCTACAAAATATTACCTACATCCTTTGATGGCTGGAAATATATATATATATTTTCCCCTTTGTCTCTAAATACCATGGTTTTCAGCAAGTGGAAGGGGTGGATTTTTTCTCCCCCAATCTGGTGCCTTACAATAGATGTTGCACAAATTGACTGGGGATGAAACAAGTTGTGGTTTAAAGTTCATATTGTTGGCAGCACATCAGGATGAAGAAAACTCCAGAGGAAAAAAAAAATTAGTGTTGCTGCAGATTTGTGTAGGGCAGCAAATGGAAAGGGCGTTCGGAATCAAGCTTACAACACAGCTTATTTCCTTTCCTGGGGTGCTAAGTAAAACTTTACATTGGTACAAAGGAGGAAAACTCCAACCCCAATATCTGTGACTTGTATGAAGAATATTAAACCACAAATTAGCCAGAACAGTCCTTCAGCTTGGCCTGATAACTTTAACCATTTAATTTAAGATTTTAAAACAATTTCTCAGTTTCCTCCTCCACTTCTAGCTCTCTTGAACGCCAGAGATATCAGCACTGATAGAGATCATCTTCTATTCCGCCACCCATGTCTTAAAGCTATAGAATAGAATAGAATAGAATTCTTTATTAGCCAAGTGTGATTGGACACACAAGGAATTTGTCTTTGGTGCATATTGTGCTCTCAGTGTACATAAAAAGACAAGATA